>CAEGAE010082730.1:0-36525 GCA_903067095.1 Girardinus metallicus | reverse complement strand
TCATCCATCCATCCATCCATCCATCCATCCATCCATCCATCCATCCATCCATCCATCCATCCATCCATCCATCCATCATCCATCCATCCATCCATCCATCCACCCATCCACCCACCTTTGCCTTTCACTCATCCAAAATTTGGTCGCATGGACAATACACACAAATACACACACGCATGCACACAACACTGGAGGTATCCCAAGGCGCTTCCAGGCTCGACAAGGTAATTGCTCCAGCAAATTCTGGGTCTTCCCCTACTCCAAATGGATGGACCTGGAGGCATCCTGATCAGATACCAAAACCACATCTACTCACTCCTTTCAAATTATTTGAAATGAGGGCAGTGATGGCTAATGAGTCTAACAGCTGCTTGAGAGGAAGGATCTCCTGGAACGCTTCCTTGTGCACTTAGGATGCCGCATTTTGTCACTGAAGAAGCCCTTCAGTTCAGCAACAGCTTCATGCATGAGGTGGGAGATGTCAGTGATGTTATTTTAGAGTCCTTCTGTCTCTCACCACCTTCACTGGGTTGAGGGAGCATCCTAGGACAGAGCTGGACTTCATGATGAGTTTATCCAACTGCTGCCTCTCAGATGTAGATACACTGCTGCTTCAACAGCCAATGGTGCAGAAGATGGCTGATGCTACAGAATGAAAAAATCTGGGATGTTGCTCTTTTGGCAACGATTCAGCTGTCATGACCGTAGCTCATGGACCTGTAAACTGAGAGCTTTATCATGTAATGCGCTTTGAATTTTCTTGTTGCTAAAATGTGCTACACAAATAAACTTTTCTTGTCTTGCCTTCGCTTTTTGGTTCAGCTCTTGTTTCTTCACTTTGACAGACTGGACCAGCAGCTACATTACTGCAGATGAGGCCTCTATCTGCCTGTTCTTTTCCCATTCCCTCCCACCATCACTGAATGAACAACACACCAAGATACTTAAAGTCCTCTGCTTGGGATATTGTATGTATAATGTGAGATTCTCTACAACAGCCTGTTGACATATTGATATTTGGTATAATTTTCAAATTATTTAAAACCTAAAGAAAAAAAAAACAAAGGCAAAGGTGTTTTAGTTTTTTTTCTTTTTTGTAGATTATGGCTTAAAGATGCTTTACTATAGTTATTTCTGTTATTTAGTTTAATTTCTGAGTAGGAGCTAAAAACCCTAAACTTAGGGAGTGACTGCTCTAATTCATTTGTGATTAATTGCAGCAAATAAATACATGTATTGATAATACCACATGGGGGCAGTAGAAGTTAATATTACTCAAACTTTTTTATGTGTACAACTGAAAAACATCACTGCATGAAGCTTTTATTAGAATTAATCTATTTTAATAAACATAGTATCAAAAATCTACATATGTAGGATAAGCAATATTCTCAAATTCACACAAATTCTTAAAATTCTTCTTTGAACCTCAAAATGAGGATTGATGATTGTTCATGTTGCTATGTAGATCTTCACTGCAGTCCCCATGTGATTTAAAACAATAAAGAAACACATTCCTGGAACTTATTGTTGTTTAATCACACAATCTAGATGAGATTAACAGACTTTTGGCTTAACTCAGCATTGCATATCATTACAGGTGGTCCTCTACAAAAATGTACCTAAATTGCTTTGCATATATAAACATTCACTTGCAGAATGGAGCAAGCTCAAAACATCTGCAGAAAAATGGCCAGCTTTTACACTAAAAATAAACCTTACTGATTTCACCCAGGCAGCGGTGATTAATGTTATAGAGAGACAGTATTAACTCTATAAAGACCTCAACTCACTCTCTCTTCCTAAAAAGGCATTATTTCGGCAAAATAAAGTTTTCCACGTGTAACAAGGAAATCATAAAAACTAATATTACAACATACAAAAACTATTTGAATTAATGAGGGAATACAAAAGAGTTACATTAATTAAAAAAGATAATGGTAATACTTTTAATACCAGAGCAAAGGGGTAATGACAATAAATGAATCATTCTGCTCATCTGTTTCAAAAGCTGCAGTGCTGTGTATGTCTCTTCAGCTGATAAGGACGGTTATTTTTTTTAACTTGGTCATTTACAGATGAAAGAGATCTGCTTTCCAAAATGAGTCATCTGGAAGGAATGGGAGTTCAAGTTTTAAACCAACTTGGAAGACAAATATTAGTTAGAGCAGCCCCTAAGCTGCAGACAATTCAAGGAATAATAAAATCTTATGCTGGTTTGCTTAAACCGAATAGCAAACAGCTTTCCTATGTATTTATTTGAAAAATCTGAGTTCGTCTTTTATAGATATAAAAAATAAACAAATAGCTTTTGCAGCTTTTAAAGCAGAGTATTTATGGTGTAGAGACTATGGAAACGCTTCCTCTCGCACTTAAACCTTTGAACTGCGTGGGGGTGGACAATATCTCAACATCTGTGATGTGTTGAGTTTCATTCACTCACACTGACACAGAGGAAGTACTGCGTGCCCTCTATAATCTAATTTTCCATCTTGTTACATGCGTGTAAAATATGGAAAGCCATTTATGCCAGAAAAACTATACAAAGTTTAGCACTAATATTTGACTTTTCCTGCAAACAGGTCAAAATAGACTCTTAAAATTCTGAAATAGCCTGTATTTTTTAATTTGTACTCAATTCTTAATTATTTCTTAAATCCAATTATGAAAAAATGAATCTGATTCATCTGTAAACTGATTTATGCAGAACAGTCTGGTCTTACGTCTTAAAGGTCAGCCTGTGGCCTTTAAATTTTCCTGCTTCCTGCTGCAGTTTCTTATTGAACTCACCTCCTTTATTTGGTTCACCACCATTTCTCACAGTCTTCAATTAATTAAATCTTATAAAAGTCAAAATACTAACTAAAACTTCCCTATGAAATTGTGAAATTTTAGAAGAAATGTATTTATCTAATACACTGTCCATGTAGTGCCTACCTCCAGCTGTCATCAGTCCAGATTTGGGGTATTCCTTGAACAGGTCGTGAGTCAGTTTATTAGCACATTACAGAGACACACAGGACAAACAACCCATCTTCGAGATCAATTAACCTAACAGTGATTTTGGACTGTGAGAGGCAGCTGAAGTAACTATGCTTGCACAAGGTGAACTTGGAAACACCACGCAGAGTCTAGGGTGGGCAGATTTCTTGAATGTATTATCCATTATTTCAAGTCATTCTGTGGCATCTTAGGGCATTTACTGTTGCACAAATTTCTAATTTATCAGACAGTCCAGTGGCTGAGTCCATGTCCTCTGCTGTGAGGTCCAAAGAATCTAACTTTACATGTAGAGTAAAGATTTTCTAATGTTCTGTGGGGCAAATTTTAGTCTGACCTTCATGGTTCTCTTAGAGAGAAATAATTTCTTCCTTGCAAAGCTCCTCTGACAGTTCAACTTGTTTTGTCCCTTTCTAATTGTAGGGGCTCATCCACACCAAGAGTAGCAAGAGTCTGGGGTGCAGCGGTGGTAACAGGGTAAAGCGCGCAACCCATGTACGGAGGCATCAGTCCTCTATGCAGATTTCACAGGTTTGAGTCCTGGCTTGTTTATCTTTACTGCATGTCTTCTGTCTCTCACAACACACTTTTCTGTTCATTCACAATCATATGAAAGCCACTAGAGCCAATAACATAAAATGCTATTGTAATCTTCAACTAACAATTTAATCTACTGTCATATGTGTTAGTCTGGGAAATCTAAGACTTTCAGCAAAGACAAAAAAAAAAAAAAAAAAGAGTAGCACAAATGTGCTGTAGATTTTGTGATGATATTTTTTTGAAGACTTCTTTTAG
Source organism: Girardinus metallicus (assembly GCA_903067095.1). Lineage (NCBI taxonomy): Eukaryota > Metazoa > Chordata > Actinopteri > Cyprinodontiformes > Poeciliidae > Girardinus > Girardinus metallicus. Next base: position 32,730 of record CAEGAE010082730.1, on the reverse strand, counting down.
CATCTTGTAGCCTGCTTTTGGGGTGAACTCGCTTGGACTGCCAGATCTTTGGATAAAGTAACATTCTTCTTGCCAATCTTCCATAAAGATGAAATTTGAAAAGCGCATGATGAATAGTTGTACTTCCAAACTTCACCACATCTCAGAAAATATTTAATCTTCAGCTAACAATTTGATCTATAGTTGTCATCTGTGTTAGTCTGGAAAATCTACCACTTTCAGCAAACAATAAAACATAAGTAATGTTCCATCAAAAGAAAATATATAGGTTTTTTTTTTATGTTATTTTTAAACAAAATTTATAACAATAGAACAGAAGAAAAGACGTAAGTCAAGTCAAGTTGTTTCATGTAGTTAAACTGTGTCTTTTAGATCAAGCAGGAAGTGACCAAAAATGTTTGCTAAAGCAGCTCACCCTCCACTCTGATAAAAGTCCTGCACACTCTCCCTCCTCAGATATCTGTTTCTGCTCTGCTGTCTCTCTTACACACACACTCACACAGAGGAAGGCTGATAACTGTGATTCCGCTGCTGAATTTTTAACGCTGTTGTGGAACTTTTTTTTTCCAGCCTGGGTTACTGTGGCACCGGGGTACTATTACACTGACAGAGACGGGGAGACCGGGCTCAACTCTTTTCTGTTGTTTACTGAGGCTGCACTGACCCAGACTGTGCATGGAGTGTATGGTAGGTCCAGATATTTAAATGAACTGATTGACATTGCTCTGTATCCTTTTAAGCATTGCGTGCGTTAAGTAGTTCCTGTACCTAGACAGAAATCATAAAACTTGTAATACTGTATTTTTTTTTTCAAATATTGTACTAGTTGTGAATTGATGACTATATACTTGTACTTAATTTTAGTGAATATGAGCTACTGATATTTAACATACAAGGTAGTACTTTTAGCCTCACATAGAATCTATGTCCTGTGTAGAATTCTATATAAATCTGTATTTTTCGTTTCTTCTTGAGATTCCTTGTTACTTAATAAATAAGTCTGGCATAAAGAAAGTTAATAACTTGCTAAGTTGTTTATATGTTTTATTACCTCTGGGATTGTTCTCGATGAAAACACAAAGAATCTGTCAACAGATAAATCCATATTTTTTAATAAACTGAATAATTTTAAAATAGAGAGCTGGGTTTATTCATGGTTTATGCTTGGACTATAATTACATAGCTCTTGGCCAGTCTAAATGGTGCTCACCATCCTGACTGCCATTCTTGGCATCTTTAAATGCTTGAATTATTTATTGCAGGAGGTTTGTTTAAGTGTTGCTGCTATGTCCTGCATAGCTCACGTATTGGAAAGTTTTATAACTTTCAAATAACCTTTTGCCAATACTGTCTGCACAGTGTTAATTATTTGAGTCATTGTTGTTTTCCATATAAGTCAACTTTTGTGAGGAGTTTGATTAGTTTTTAAGTACAGTTTCATTTCAAATAAACAGAGAATATAATTGCAGAACCAGGTGTTTAGTGAATAAATAAATCAGACTAAAGAAAAGGCGTTGTAATGAAGTAAGTCAGCTGAATTATAAACCAACAAACCAGAATCCCTTTTCTGTGGCCCAGTATGTCTTAAGCGTAGTTGCATAGAGCAGATAAGAGTAGTCAGTATCTAACTCAGTACAATCTAGATCAAAATTCTACCTTTTAAAATAAATCAGTGTAATTGGAAAAAATATTCCCAACACACACAGACACATGCTTCAAAATGTTGATCATGTTACAACTTTTCAAATATAATAGTGTTTTTGTTTGCTAATCATAAGTTTATGCAGAGAAGACTTTGAATATTTTTGCAAAGGGTAAAATATGAGTCATATTTCTTTCAAAATAATAAATATATACACTAAAAATGAGCAGTAATGGGTGTAATCATCATAGTTATATGACACCGTTTCTATAGAGAAAGAACTACTGGTTAGACAAAAAAAAAATCCAACTTAGTTGTTCAGCATCAAGACAAAGATGTTGTTCTCTTGAAAAAACATACAGAAAATAAACAACAGTCTGATGTAATCACAATAAAGTCTAAACATACTTTTGAGATTTGAATTGTTTTATATGGGACACATTCAGTCTTTAAGATATTTTTTCTTCTCTGAGTATCTGTTAGCTTCCTACATCCATGAGAAGTTTTCCAATTTCCAAAAAAGTATGATCATCATAAGAGGTATCCACTGCAGTTAAGCTACTGACCACTGAAAATACTCCACAAAGCCCATTTGAAAAACTTTGACGTTCCTTTACGTCAAATACAACATATCCAAACCCAGGCAAAAAACAAAAACAAAAAAAAAAAAAACCCTGAAATATCAGAAATATTATAAAAGAATATATTAAGGTTAAAAAAATATTATTTTGCATAGTTTGATACTCTTGTCAATTAAGTATTTTTATACAAACTAGATCCACAATATCTTACAAAGGCATCTGAAAGACAAAAATAAAACACATAAAAGACACAAATAGCTTCATGAAATTCCAGATTGTTTTCTTTTACGGCAACAACATAATTTTGAAACATATATTGTGACTGAAAATAAAAGTGAAAAAAGTAACGTTGAGCCAAAATTAAAATGAAATTTTAAAAATCACACAGTTTTACATTTAAAAAATATTTATATTAACTAATTAACTTTCATGTTGTGTTCTTTCCACCAATGGCGCAAAGCTATTGAACGATAGGGTTATTTTGAAATTGTGCACAGTTTTGTTGCCAGAAAATACTAGAAATTTGACTTACTCTAATTTGTGAGTCACAGTATAATCTCATAGAGTTTAAGTATTGCTTGAGAAAAAGAAAGGTACTTTGAAATACATCAGTATAATTGTTTCTCCTTACCTTTCTGTCCACCTGTATCTCAGCTTTCTCTCCCAAATTTATGTCTGTTGGTGTCTGTCAGCAGAGAAAAAGGGCTGCATGATGTTATACAGCAATGTGGCTCACTTGCTTTAGGAGATAAACGCTGTGACTTAATCATAAATTTATCAGACCATTGTCATGTTTACTAGTGTTTAATGAAACTAAAGTTGCGCCACTTCCTCTGTGAGCCCTAAAGAAGCTGCACTTAAGGTGAAGAGGAAGGTTCAAGTTTTCAGTGTACAGGCTGCCACATTGGAGTCTGCATATTTTTAGGTTTAAGAAGGACGAAATCTCATTTTATAGAATCTGAGAGTTTAACTCATTATTAAGGATCAGTGTTTCACTAGAACCGCCCTAGATATACTTTTAACATACATCTTTTGTTTTATAACATCGATGATTATAAAATTTTATCTATCACATTTTCCTCATAGGCCCATCCCGTCCTGATGCTGTTACCATAACATTATGACCCTTAACACTCAGAGAGATAAGGAGCCTCTGCGGCGTCGAGGGAGCACACCAATTCCTCCCCTCTACCAGCAACTAAGCGGGACTTGGGACCTTCGAAGATCCCTGAGCACACAGCCGGAGCATCCCAGTCCAACTCGCAGCCACCCTCCTTTAGGGCAGTCAGCATCTTACCATCCCGGAGACAAGTCCCTGCACTACCGCGCTCACTGGAGTTCTGACTCAGATGACGACTCACAGAGTGAATCAGAGTGTGTTTACAGAGTGGTGTTGCTTGGCGACCATGGTGTCGGAAAGACCAGCCTCGCAGGCATCTTTGCTGGAATCACGGAGAAAGATGATCAGCCTGGAGGTGGGATGCTGTTTGTGAAACTCTTTAATAAATTAATTGTCAGTGTGCTTTCATGTTTTCAGCAGTGACTTAATTTATTGCTTTTTCATTAAACAAAATGTTGAATTTATTGCACTCTGTAAATATCTCTGTGAACTCTGTTTTCCATCAGTCATGGCAGGGTCCAAAGTTCTCAGCATCATTCACAGGAAATGAAGCATGTGGAAAGTGGAAACAATGACCGTCATGTTTAGCTTGCCACTCTTTCTCTAGATGCATAGCTGTCTCAGCATCTTCCATCCGTCCTCACAATCACGGATGGAAGATGACTCTACGATCTAGAGATCCTGGCACCACATGGCCCCCACAACCCGCCACATTGATCCTTGTTCTTCTGACTGAAGACAGCTACAATCACAGCTGTTTTGTATTTAAATATATATGTTAGGATATTACGACTACTTAACCCTCCTGTTATGTTGCGGGTCCCGCAACAGTATTTATAACATAGATCCTGTTTGGGTCAATTTGACCCGGCAGTGAAGTTGAAGGGTAAGAAAGATCAAATAATGTCCAATTATATATGTTTCCTTGCAACTATGAACCATATTTCACCCCACACACACACAGCACACCACGCACATACATGCACACCCCCACACACACAAGCCCACTTTCTTACTATTCTCTCTACTTCACTAGGAAATTGCGAGAAAGCAGGTGTTCATACAACTTTTGAAGGGAACCTTTTCTGTTCCCGTGGGCAAACTCCACCCACACTGAGTGGACACTCAGCAGAAGTGGGGGGAAAACATAAATACTCTCTGCATGACTCATTTGTCTTGATTTTAGTCGGCAAACAATATTTGTGTCTCAGGTTCAATAATAAAGATCACCCCTTGAAAAAAAAAAACAAAATGTCATAAAAATTTACAAAAGATCAATTTCAAGGAAATTATTATTTTTTTGTGTCTAGATTTTTTTCAGTGGACATAAAAAATGTAAATTCAATTTTTATGTCCAAATGAGTAAATGAGTAAATTGTCGTCATTGATCCTTTATATGTGAGAAATAAAAAAAAACATCATTGCACAAATATCGATTGAAATGGTTTGTATTGGAGTTAATAATCAGATACAAAAATGTTTTGGAGGAATCTTTTGGTTTCTGACACTATTGCATGATTAAACACTCCAGGGGTCAAACTGACCCAGGAACATTAATGCTGTACCTCAGAAACAAACATAACAGGAGGGTTAAAATCTTGAAGTGACACATACAAGTAAAAGCCACAAATAAAGCTTGATATAAATAAATAAATTCTGGATTTTTATGAAGCAGTAGGTGGGCATATAAGTTGACTCACTATGAACAGCAACAATAGGTATGAGGATAAATTAATACATTAAAATAAAAAAAAATAAATATACAGGACATTATTAAGTGGAGGCCACTATGCCCCTGATATTCTTCCCCAAAACGTTGTTGTTGGCACCACAGTTACCAATCAGTGCAGAGTTTTAGATTTTACTTGTACAAAGTTTTTTTTTACACACTATTTATAATCTTTGGGGTACAAAACATCACATGGATGCAAAAACCAGGTTTCTCTGCTCAGATTTGAGCACAGTATCTTTGACTTTGTTGTGGTATGGCAACCTTGACTGGCCCGACATTATTGATGAGCTCTTGACTTTGGGCCTCTGGCCATGATTGGCAACCCATATTGACACACTGCGAGGACAGGGTTGGTGTGCAGTTAGTTGTACTGAATTAACTCTGGGTTTTATTTAGCATTTTGTACATATTGTTGATTCAGAGATTGTTTGTGATGTTATTGTTTCCTCATTTGTCTCAACAGTCATTCTAGTGGCAGATGTGTTTTAGTTTTTTTAACTTTTGTCCAGTTTTTGACCAAAGTTGAGGCTTTTCAGAAATCAGGTTCACTTTGAAGATTCATCACTTTGGTTTAAGCTGATATTTTCATACAGTTAATAGTTCAATTTAAATGTAAGCTTTTGACAGCACCTCAAATGTGATCTAATCAACTGAACTCAGCATTTTCTTCTCAAGAGACTGTAAATAAAATAGAAAAGAAAATGTAGAATAACATGAACAAGTTTGGAGGAAGTGTTTAACCAGTCCAGTGGACTTCATAATCTGATTTTACCCATAGAAAATACATATTTGCATAGGTTTAGTAGTCCAGAATTTATAATTTCTAAACACTTATATTTTTTTCAGGTCATATCAGAAAAATTGTTAATTTAAGTTTACTTGTATACATTTTAAGACTGTACAATCCAGTTATTTTGAAGACAGTCACATGATAAAGATAATACTTGGTGTTAATCTTGTTTTATAAATGGTAAGAATTTGCATAGAAAACAAGAAAAGCCTACAAAGTGTTGTAATTTTAATAACCAATCAGAAACTAAATATCATCAGCCATAGTGAAAGGAATTTCACAGTAAACTTATTTAACCGTGTAGTAAAAATTCTGGGAAAAATTCTGATTTTTTTAATTGGTAGATGTGTGAAAGTCTTATGTTATTATCATTACATCAGTCTTCAACCTGACCTGAATTGACAAAAAGTGTTTTTAATATGGCAACAAGTCATCCAAAAGGAGCAGCATTAAATGGCAGGATACGTATAAAAAGAATCTTGTTCAGTTTATTTATTAGCATCATCTCTTTACAAAAGGGTTTGTTCTAAATAAGACCTTATCAAATGTTTTAATTCTCAAAAGAATAATTTGAAAAGCATTCACATTGGAAAAAAACAAAAGAATCAAAAAGTCTTTTGCACAAGGGTCAAGTCAAGTTGAGTTTATTGTTATATCTCATGTCAGCAACAAGGCAGCTCAAAGTTTAAAACCTTTTTATATGAATGAATCCAAAACTCAAATCCAACATAAGAGATAAGAGATGTTAAACATAAAATTTCCCCAGTTGTTTATGTGCCTGTATTTATTGTCCCTTACAGAGGACACATATGAGCGGACACTGATGGTGGACGGAGAGGAGACAACACTCATTGTCATGGACACATGGGAGAGTGACAAAACGGTATGCTGTATTTGAGCGAGTGTGTATTGGTGTGGCAATATTTCTAAGCTTGAAATATAACTTCTTAGTTCTGTCCAGATAAACAAGAAGCATGTCATGAATGTGTGTATGTATATGTCATCAATGTTAACAAAGGAAAAAATTCTGCAAATGTAATTCAGACCATGTTTTTCTAAAAAAGTTAATTAAAAAACAGCTTTGCTTAAAATCCAGCACATTGTCTTGGTATTAAGCATTTATTTGTGTTGGTAAAATATATTCCAAACAATTGCTTTCTTTAAAATTTGTGCAACCGTTAGAAAAGAAAAATGTAGTATCATTAGACATAGTGATGGTCAAATTGACTCCATTCATTTAAAGGTAAACAACAATTTCTTTCTGTAGGTTATTTACCAACAGAAAGACTATTATTTATTAAAGTGTTTGTCAAAATTCAATATTATGAATGAAAATGTACAACCTGGTCTTTACAGTTTTTAAAATGATGAAAATAACCTCAAACTAAACATCACTGACTTGATAATGTTAGTATTTTTTAAACAATATGAAACCACAATAGAAATGCTTGTAGAAAAATAAGTATAGCTATGCTACAACCCTTTGCAAAGTACGTATGACCCTAAAAGTTAAAGGTGATTCGCTTTCTTTTTACCATCCCTATATTCTATTTAGGAAAAATTAAGACGTCTCTGTCCTTGTGTCCTCTGTTAGGAAAAAGGAGACCCATCCTGTCATGATGACTGCCTGAAGGTGGGGAGTGCTTATGTTATTGTTTACTCTGTCACCGACCGCTCAAGTTTTGATTCAGCTGCTGAGCTCCGCATAACACTGAGGCGCGCTCGACAAGCTGAAAATCTTCCCATCATCCTCGTAGGAAACAAGAGTGACTTGGTCCGGGCCAGAGAGGTCGCTGTGGAAGGTGGGGTCACTGATCCATAATTGAAAAACGGCTAAACATCATTTGATCCTACTTTAATAATTTAGCCTCTTTCCTTTCTTTCCTAGAGGGCAGTGCTTGTGCGGTAGTATTTGACTGTAAATTCATTGAGACGTCTGCGTCCCTGCAGCATAACGTGTCCGAACTCTTCGAGGGCGTGGTGCGACAGATTCGTCTCCGTCGGGACAGCAACGAGGTCACAAAGCACAGAAACTCAATCTACAAACGTAAAGAGAGCCTCACCAAGAAGGCCCGCCGCTTCCTGGATCGACTGGTGGCACGAAACAACCAGCGAATGGCAGTTAAAGTGCGCTCCAAGAGCTGCCATGACCTAGCTGTCCTCTGAAGACTTGCTTTCATCAAGACTTTTATTGTGACTTCTTGAACGATTGCCTGCTTGTGATACTGTGGAAAATAGCATCAGACCAATGGGTCAGGCTCAAAGCTGTCACTGAAAAATGAATGAACAGAAGACACTTACTGTGACTATGGGTCCCCTGTTTTACTGTTTAGTGTCAAATTCGTTGTGACTTTACCTCCAAATGACATCAATATGAGGATTTCAGATGAATGTAACAGATCATCATTCTATGGTTTAACAGTGGCATGAGTCTCTAAGTGTGTGTGTGTTGCGTGTGTGTGTGTATGGGTGTATCAGTAGAGGTGATCTGACATTGTTCATCATGGGGAACCTGATCACTGTGTCCACCCTGTTGTTATCCCGAGATTTCTTGTGTTCAGATTAATGTGCTAAATAAAATTTCAAAAGTCATAAAATCATGTCTACTAGAATTTACAAAAAAAATTGTGATTTTGCGATTTTTAAATAGTTTTTTAATTAGCATTGCATACTTGGCAGTGCCTATTGAAAAGTGAAAGTTCTGTCATTTTTAACCCCTTCATTCTACTGTGTGCCCAGTTTCCCGAAGATACTATTCTGCTGATGTTAAAATATGATACTAAACCAAGTCATATTGCTTTTACTGTCATTACAACCATATAAGGGTGAAACACTGTAAGGTTACATAAGATTTAATCTTCCAGGAACCTAGAACTACAAATACTTATATACCAACCTGATTAAAATGTGAAGCACTTAATCTGAAAGTGAGGACCCACGGGATTATCTAATGTTATGTTAAGAGTTCATGTAGGAGATTCATAGGATTTCCTTCAATACTGCTGGATTTACCGATCAAGGGTGTGTGGTAAATGAAAGAAAGACAATGACAACTATTCAGAGTTGTGCTTGAAAAATGTTCAGATATGAATTCATCATTCATGTCATCAAGTGAAGACCAAGGAATATGGTGGGGCCTGGGGGATTCTCCGCAGAGGATCTGTTTAAGTGCTGCGTGGTTACTCTGTGGTTTTATTAAAGCCAGTGATCATGTCTTTTGATTTAGCAACTCCCAGTAACAAGCTGTTGACTTTGCTTCAGTCTGTAAGCCATCACACCTCCTCTCTGTATGCTGACTTGACATTTTTATTGATGAAATCCACCATGGTAAACTTTGCAGATGACATAATGCAGTTTGATCTGTGCACTCCTGCACAGTGAACAGGACAGGACTGAGTACACAACTCTGAGGGACCCCAGTATTCAGTGCCTTTCTGTCAAAATGTCAAGGATCCAGTTGCAGAGGGACGTGTTTACATTCTACTTTATACAGCAATAACTCTTCTACAGAAATTCTCAAGTCAAATTCTCAAGTCAACAAACATTACTAAGCAAATAAACTTTTTTCCTTGGATTCCCTCTATACTGAAGCAACAAAAAATTCTTGTGAATTATTGGGAGGAAAGACCAAGAGACAATGACATTAGATTTTCCTGAAAATTAGCTGCCAATTAGCAAAAGCCCAGTGTAAAAACCCAAAACGTAACCCTACAGCCTGGTTATTTTGGCATGCTTAATAATGCATATTTTTAAAGATATTTTGGAAAGAAAGGTATGATTATAATTTAGCTCATTAGTTTTTCATCTGCATACAATCAAAGAACAAGTTGATTGACAAAAAAACTGGCTTATCAGGCAAACTATTTTTTGCTACAAAAGACAACTTGTGTCAAGTGAGATTATCCGGGCAAATTTTGAACAGAGTAAAAAAAAAGAAAAAAAAAAAAAAGGAAAGAACAGAAATTTACTGTTTTGCAAACCACAACTGTGTATCAGTGAATGCATTTTTTGAAATTGACTCCTAAAAACCTTCTCATCAGCATGTACGCTTGTCAGGTTCACACTGGTAGCTATAAATTTAACAACTTTTGAAAAAGAAGAATAATTTTGACATTTTTGGCAGTAGCTTATTTATTTACCATTTTACAGATTCATTTCTTTCAGGGAAATCTTCTGGTGAGGCTTGGTTGTTTTAGTCAGGTCTGTCAGCTGAAGCAACATGGATCAAACATTAGTAATCCACATTGCATAAACACACTGTCAAAACTCTTGAATGTTTACTGTTGCCTTGGTAATTTGCTGTCTGTTAGCCAATGTCTGCTAGAAGAAGTTGTTTACTGAACGGTCGTTATGATAACACAGTCTAATGCAGACACCTCTACATGACTGAAGTAAAACAGGCCACATGTTGGGTAGATTGCCTTTGGGATTTCCCTGCTTGGAGTTTAGTCTACAAAAAATACATTTGATCCATGTTTTTCGTGCATATTTAAGTATTAGGACAGCTAATGTAACAGTGACTTCTGGAAATACAACTTTATTAAGCAACACTAATTATACATTATAATTCATAGTGGACGTTTTTTTTATTATTATTTGGTAAATACTAAAATTCTGTTTTTGGTAGACATTATTTGCTAACCTTCACTAAACACAAATGTCAGATGTTACGAGCCTCCTACCCATCCACTGTCTGAAAACATGCCAGTGAACATTAGGTTCATTAGCCACTTTTGATTTCCCTTAAGTATGACACTGGTCATGCTCACCATGAAATTAAGAGCATTTGTTTTGATTGTTTTGTACCTATGTTTTCTCTAGAACATAATAGTGATGTCTAATCAAGATGTTTCCCACCAGTCATACATCAAATCATACCCACCATTGAAACATTTCATCTCTGCTATTAATATTCTATAATGTATTCATTTATGAAGTATGGAAATACTTTACGGTAAAGAAAACTAAATACATATGCCATAGTGCAAACATTAAACGGTTTGTGTCTGACTAGAAAAAGAAAGTGGGAAGGGATGAAAGTGATGAAGAGGCAAACTGACTTGGAGCTGTGCATCCATTTCTCTATGTGATGGACTGGAGACTTTTCCAGGGCTTACTCTATTGATCATGGGAGATCTGTAAAGTCTGTGAATTACAAAGTGAGCACACTGAAATAACCTGGTAACAGCTCAAATTCACAATGAATTATTTTTATTTTTAAGGGAATACTAAGTGTTGTTTCTGTTGTTAGAGCAGTTTCTGGAGTCAATCATCAAATTATTTACTTTTTTTGGAATACAAATTCCCATCTTAAATTATTAATGTAAAGTACACATATTCATATTTAGAACTGTCATGTGTACTTTAACTTCAACATTTGGGGATTTTTACCAAATTCATCAGCTTGAAATGCCCTGATATGATGATATGTCAAATAGCACAAGTTGTGCTTAGAGCAAAAAATGACAAATCACCTAGAAATGTTAAAAATGTTATCTATGAAGTCAGAAAATTCAAAGTGTATAGTATATTTTGTAAACTAAGTAATCGAAGAAAGGCTTTATTATAAGTTATATTGTTTTACTTAAATCCCTTTTATTATGGAAGAGTGTGTGTACATTTGGATAAATGTCTGTATATTGTTTACATACTGGCAATCTGTCCAGCCACCTCTCACCCAATGACAACTGGAGCCCCCCTGCGACCTAACATCGATAATGGGTTATAGAAAATGGATGGGTGGATATTGTATAAATAAATAATTTATAGTTGTCAGCTTTACTACATTCTATATGCACATATTTTGGTATTGGATACTAAATATTCTCAGTAGAAATTCCAACTTCAGCAGGTTTTCTCATTGTCTTTCTTTCTGGGAAAACAGAAAATCTGGATTCCATGTCAAACGACCATTATAGTGCTTGTGATACCTGTCTTAATACAGAAATTTAAGCCAGTCAGGTTCATTATTTTGTGATCCTAAACTTTTTTGCTTTGTTCTTCTTGCTTTAAAGACATTTCAGTCAATAAATGTAAATGTACTGCTGTATTTTCCACATTTCACTTAGTGCTGCAGATGCCAGCCTTCAGATGATGCTGGGGATGCAGGATGGGCGGGAGAGAGGTGTCTGGTTCTTCGAAAGAAGAGAAATCAAGTTGAACTGCTGTGAAATGACATCAAGCTGCTTTGGGTGAGTGCCAGTTTTATCTCCAGCCCACATCAGACAGCCTCGCTGTCCCACTTTTTACTGATCAAATTTCCTATCTGTTTATTGATCAGACGTTTTGGTAACACACATGTACAGAGCACACTCACACAAACAGACTGTGTTCTGCAGGGACAGTAGATGGAGGAGTGTTAAACATTGATTTGATGAGGGTAATGGAAAGAATGCCTGACTCTGCTTAACCCCTGTGACACACACACAGAGTGATGTGTAAACATCCTCTCAGTGGAGGAGGACCAGAGACTCAAAGCTGTGAGTTCAGCTCCCTCCTGAATCTGTTAAGAATAGCAACGCCTGACAAAAAGTCCCTCCTAAGGGTTTCTTCTTAGTTCGAGGTGCAGAGGGTGATGAAATTCATTTTTACAAGAACTGACAATTTAAAGCTCTTTCTAGCTAAATTGCACTGTATATTTTTCATATAAAGTGCTGATCCGATGTTGTCAAAAACAATCAAGGATAAATAAGAGTGGGAAGACCAGGAAACCCTTCTTGTGTTACACCTCGCTGCATGAAATGTGCTCTATAAATAATGGATGATTGATTGATTATGCGATCTGTCTGTTCAGGTGCCTTGTCTTGATAGGTTTCCAGTCACGCCATCCTCTTTCCATTTTCAGATGATGAATATAACAGAGATACTTAAGATTTTAAAAATATTTGGATCAGCTAACCTGTCTTTAAACTCAGCCATAACTTTGTCACTAACTTGACTTCTGTGTTCCTTGGTCTTCGTGATGCTGTCTGGCCTTCAGAGAAAAGATGTATATATACTGAGATTAAATTACACACAAGTGGACTTTACTAACGAAGTTACATCTGAAGGCAATTGATTGTATTTTAATTAGGCATATAAGCATCAACAGAGGGGAAAACAAATGTACACTTCACACTCATGCATTGTTTTCTTGTTTGATGATCACAAAAAATACTTTGCAACAACTTTTCACTCTTTGTGAGAAATCTTTCTCCATCTTCTTAGAAAAAGAATGTTGACAAAATCATCATGTTAAGTCTGTTCAAACTCACCAGCACAGTGCAAACTTATCCTTGAGTTTAAAAGAAAACGTCACATAAACCTTTAGTTAAAATACCGCAGGATCAGAAAGAGGAGTCAAAATGAGGTCACAGTCAAAGATCTTAAATCTTAGCTAAACAAATAAAACAAAGCAGACTATTAGAGAAAATTTTTCTGGGAAAACATTTTATAGTTTAAAATCACAACATAAGTATGAATAAATAATAATAACCCCACCCCCCAGAAAATCTAATTGAGCAATCTATAGATGAGTCACCAGCATATGTGTGGCTCCACAATGTTTTCATTGCTCAGACGGCCGATGTTCTCAGCAAAATTTAGACATTTAGTGCTGCTAACAGTCAAACTCTTTATTTTTGTATTTTTAAATCAAACAGATGAAATCAAGTTAATTGCAATACTTGCCAGTGAAAGAAAGTTCTAGAGGACTGAAGAAACACATCACATATTCTTCTGTCTGTTTGATTATATGTTTATTTCTCTTGGCTTGTACACAAGTTTGAGTCCAAGCAGAAAGATAGCTGAATGTCTCTGTTTATTTGTTTTTCCTTTTTTGCTTTTCATGAACCAGATGAGCTGACTTGTGAAGCCACAAGTCTTAACCCTTTCTATGTGGCTGTCACGCTATGTTGGCACATCAAAAAAAACTATCTCTGTAAAGCTGATGTTTTCCATCTTTTCTTGTTGATGCTGACCAAAGGCAGTTTCATGAGTTATTAGTTTCCACAGGAAGTCCACAGAAGTTCATTCCCGCATGTAGAAACACTGACATTTGTATTCTGGGACGTACCCTCATAGTAAAGTGTCCAGAAAATCCCTGGGCTGCAGTGCATTATGAAAACAATGTCACAGTGGTGTCAAACAAAAGTGTGAAGATTTGTACCACTTTTTCCCTTCCAGGTGGAAATTTCTTGCAGGTTTATACTGTATTTATTCTAGTAACCTCTTTGGGCTGGTGTCTCAGCACCAAAAGATAAAGTAATGGTCTGATCTGACAACCTGTCCTGTAAAAAAAACAGTAAAGTCCTACTAATAGTAATGTTAGAATGAAGGGGTGTTTAGCAGTTGTGGCTTTCAACTGAAGGTTTTAACCTCTTTATGGGCCTTTCTGCACTAAATACTTAACCAGTTAAACTTTATTTCATTTGTTTGATATCTTTACGACAGACTGTCGACCTGTCCAGGGTGTACCCTGCCTCTCACCCGGAACGTTAGCTGGACATAGGCACCAGCAACCCTCCCGACCCCAGTAGGGACAAGGGTGTTAGAAAATGGATGGATGAATGGATGGATGGATGGATGGATGGATGTTTGGTATCTTGGTCCTTTCATGGACTGGTCATCTCAGTCCTATCTGTAGTTATAATAATTATCCAAATGAGTAACGCTTAACTGCTTAAACAAATACTGCTTCATTGTGAGCTGTAAAAAAGTGTCTTTCTTATTTCTTTCTGTGCTTGTACTCACCATGACTGATTTGAACATCATTCTCAAAAGCCTTTCAAACATTTCAGCCTCTTTGAGGTGAGCTTGATTTACAGACAGAGCAGCAAACACAGAAAGTCAAACAGTTGGCTGTATTTATTTAAACGGCACAGTCTCTGCTCTGTCAGTCTCTGACTCAGTTTATTGTTCAGACATCAGTAACCTTGCCTCAGTCAGACAACTAGTGTGAAAAGTCTTCAGTTCAAGTCTTTAATACTCTGGCTCCCCCTGCTGGATATTTCTGTCCTTTTAATCAACTTTTTCATCCTACTACCTGCTCTTTTTTCACACCACTTCGCTTCTTCAGCTCTTATCTCCTCTACTAAATTGGATTAGATACAGAATAAACTGAACCTACATGTAAACACAGTAGAAGGAGAAACAAGGATGATGATGCAGTGCTGAACTGATTTTTCTATAAATATTTTTTGTTTAGTTGTTTGTTTTTATGGATGGAGACATTGTGCTTGTTATCTTTACCAAACAGACTTCAACACAGAAAGAGCATTACTGTAAAGATGCATATTAGTGTAAATGCAAGTCATTCTGTGCATTTGTGGCGTGTGTAGTGTTAGGCGCCCTCTAGTGAGTAAACATAACATTCGCCAAATTTTGCATACTAAATCAGTTTTACATTTGCAGTATTTACGTTTAACTATTGTCAAGTATTATGAACCAAATAAATTGCATTGTTTGAGGTTATTTCATGGTTATTAGTTGTATTTGTCTTTCATTTTTCTACCAATCTCATATAGTATTACAAAACATTTATCTCTTTAAAGAAAAGTAACATCTGGTTTAATGTGATCAAGAACTGAAATCATAATTTTGAGCTTGCACAAATATAAATGTTTATGTATCAGAATAGTAAGAAATTACACATTTGTAATTGAAAGCTCTCATTTTAATCAGATGTAGTCCAGAAAAAAAATATTAATTTTCTTCTTCAGATCCTGCAAGTGTAAAAGAATTCAAGTAATTAAATTACGTCTTACATGACTCAGTGGCAACATGAAAAAAGGAGACACGCTTTGTTTAAAAGTGCTTAACATTTAAAATAAAGTTAAAATGGACTGCGGTAGACTCTGTTTAAAGCAGGTGACGAGAAAGACTCGCCTGGTTTCTGACCACGTTGATACAGATGTTCCACTCGACTTTCCCCTGTGAATTAGCCAGACTGAGCAGCTTGCAGCAAACTAGTTTGACAAGGCATACCTGTTAATGGCTGCTCTGTCTCTTTTTGTTACAACTTGCACTTGTTATTGAACCAGATTAGTTTTAGTGACTCGGGAGAGTTCCATTGATGTTGTTTACATATAGTTTTGGGCTAAAAGCAACCTGTAAAACATTCCACATTTTACTCTCCAGGAATGAACATCATAGCTATTTTACAACCATGAAAAGAACATTGAGGTAACTCATTAATTGAATGTCCACAACATCTTCTAGATTTTCTTTATGCTAAATATTTTATTAGTAAGGCATTTTTGCGAGGGTCAGTACAGCTTAATTCAGTAGCAGAAATAATCAAATAAGTAAAATCAATCATCTAGGCTATCTTTCACTAATGCTGACACTGAGAACTAAAAAGGGAACCTTTGAGAGAGACGGAAGGAGTATGGCATTTTGAACCCCAGAACTGGCCTGATGATGAAGAAGGTGTTGCAGCAGGAGGAGGCTCACAGTGCTGATCGATGAGGGCAAGCATCCCGGCAGGTCTGATGAGCTTTCACCTCTGCTTGGATGGTGAGGTCACACAGGCCTTGGGTGCTGGCAGGGAGAGTATTGGCTTAGAGCGGCAGGCCTCAGGTCTTACGGTGACTTCCTCATATGTGTAGCAGTCCTCAGTTTCTTGTCTTGTGGCTCTGAAGCCCCCTTCACCTTGTCCCACGATCTTTCTGGTCCGTTGAGATGTAGACAAGCTGACCTCTCGGAAGGAAAGCACCAATTCTTCTTCTTTGCCTTTGTTTTTTGTCTTTGTCTTTGGGGTCTGAACCCAGCTGATGAGAGAAGTGCAATTCGAAACTACGTGTTGCGTGGCTGACAGGTTGGTCCCCAGGCGCAGGACAGCCTTCGGCTCTGGTCAAATAAAACTCCGCCTTAAAAAATATATACAATTAAAAAAAAAATCTATCAAAATAAAATGAACTCTTGGATGTGCTCTGTATTTGTTTTATTATTATAAAACAGCTGCAGAGCTCTTTGTCCATCTCGATCTTGGCTCGAAGCTGCCCGGAGGATCTCCAGCATGGGGAAGTGGGATGATCTGAGGTTTTCTTGACAATGTTTATTCTTATTTACTGTATTTTCCAAAAGGTTTACTGGTAAAAGGGGCAAGCAAGAACATAAACAAATTATTTCCTCCTACTCCCTTTGAGCAATGTATGTAATGTCAATGTATGAAACAATGTATGTTTTTTCTTTATTGTGTCTGCTTAAATAAAATAAAGAAATAAAATAAAAATAAATTAATTGTTTTACAGGACATTTCCAATGTGTAGAACGTTTTTACCTCGTTTGTTTTGTAGTAGTCACCCCCTATTTCTACATTTTTTTGCTGGTCAAGAGCCCCCCAGATTTATCACAAATAAGGCGTGGTCAACATTCCTAGGCATTTGTGTTCATCAAATTACAAGAAAAACAGCCTCAGCGTAGAAGCCTCAGCTTCCACACACTCGTTCAAAATAAAAGCCCCAGGACACGTTGGTCATGAACTGCAAATACGAAAACAGTAATGATTTTTTTAAACGCATTCTCACATTCAAATTGCAGTATAAACTCTGACAGACAAACAGGTTAAACTGAGCAGATGTGTTTTATTTTTTTAATGTGGGATCAAACCATTTTAATGACAAGAAAAAAAAAAAAACTATCTTCCCTGAAAATCTCCAGTTTCAACTTCGAAAAAATTGTATGTATTTAAAATATTCATCTTTGGGCAACGAATAAAAGACACAATACGAATACATATTTAAAAGGTCTCTTGTAGCATTTGAAAATATTCATTGTTTAAAATCGGCTAAGCCGCTATGTGGAAACGGGGCAATTCGTTTATTTTGAAGTTGTTATTTCCGGGAAAGGGTTTTTAAATTAGTGGGAGTAACTGCACACATAAACATTTTGGGAGACGTTCAGAGAAAGTCTTTGCAAATTACACAACACCGAAAGAGCTATAGAGAGAGGATCAGCAACAACATGAACAGCGCAGGTAGGTTAATTAACTTTTTACAGTTTGCTTCGTCCGTTTGCAGCAGCGAGTGGACGGACCAGATGAGCTCATCTAAACGCCCATCTTTTCAATTTTTCTCAAGCGATCAATTTTCTTGTCGGGTCACTGTGACTGGCTGAACAGGAAACAGCTCTAATCTTTACGACCGAGTTTAAAATTGGGAGCTGATCTAACTAGAGACTGCGGGCTATTTTAGAAGTGTCCCTTTCTTCATTAAATGCATTTACACATTCAGTTTATGACTATTTTTTATTTTTATTTTCTACTTTTTAAATGCTTTAACTTTTAAAAAGTAGACCCTTTGAGGCGTTAAAAACGTTTTTATTGCTTTTTTGTATTTTAAAGGGTTGATTTTAGAGTACAAATTTAGACTTCCGATTATTGGGAATTTTATCTTCTCTCTCATATGTCCAGCCTTGAATGACGAGCCTGACTGCAGACTGCAGTTGCTTTCCCTTACTGCTAAAATACTTTGTGGTTAAAGCTTTTCTTTTTTTCATTCTGTGTAAATGACCAGAGTCTAAACAATATGGTGAAATGCCATCCTAAATGGTCTACCATGTGCTGGCTAAACTCATCTGATTACTAGGTGTCCAAGAGGACCACACAGACAATAAAAGCCAATGACCTTGGCATGTTTGGACGTTCTTAAAGGCGTGTTTTATTTATTCATTTATTTTATCTGAAATCTATAGCATTAAAAGAATTGGAAGTGATTGTGAAACTAAGGAAGTGGACAATTGAGAAGTGAAAACAGAACTGAAATGAGAGATCTCCTTGAGTAGTCATGCTATAAAATTTTAACAATAATCTTTTGATTTTATATTCATGATTTTTTTATATATATTATATACATAAAACTAAATCACTGGCAAGTAAATAAAGCTGTCCTGCTCAGAGTGTAACTGTTATAGTCCGAGTCTGACCTCATAACTTGCAAGCAATACAGACGCTGTCTTCCAGTGACGTCACTGCCCATTTGTGGACGTTTCATACTGCAATTAAAAATGCAAGGCTTTTGGCTCAAAGATTGGTGTTTAGGTTCATCTGTTGTTGTTTTTTGTTTGTTTGTTTTTTTTTTGGGGGGGGGGGTTGTGGTAAAATTAACGTTGCAAGGTGTGCAAAAGAACCAGCATCTCCTACAATCACACTTATGATTTCAGCATAGTTTCTGTCTGAAAGTATAACATTACCACTTTTATGTGTTCTTGACTTTTAATTTTATGTATTAAGAGAATTATGTCCGATTTAAATTTTTATGCAATTATTCATACACCGCAAAAATGTGTTATAGTCCATTGCGAAGTATTTTAAAGCACTTTTTATTTTCTGATACTGCTTTTCAAAACAGGTTTCTGCTTAGAATATGCAACTAAAAGAGCATTCATGAACCGCCAGGACTGAAGGACTTACAGATCCTAAACTATGTCATTGTACTGTGGACTTCCGTGAATCTTCCTAAACCTTCGAAGAACAAAGTGTACTGGAAAAACAGCTGGCCCCTTTCCAAGATTTTACCACTACTGGGCCCTTTTTTTTTTTTTTTTAAAGAATTCCTTGGAATCATATTCCTAAGCTTTTCAAACTCGGCTTACCACTACAGCTGCGGGGGCGGTGTGAGACAAGTCACAACAACTGTGCGTTTCCCTGCTTTTTAGCCCTCAATCAACATTCGAATAGTTGTCAGATAACATGCCATTGCTACATGGAGTCTAAACCCCACGATTGGAGATTTTATTGGGAAAAACTAAATCCAGTCTGGTTAACATGTTAAATACTTGAATATAAGCACTTCTTCCAAAGCAGTGAATGAACAACCTTAGTAAAGTATGATTTTAATATGTACAAAAAGGCAAAAAAGAGATAAAAACTATCCTCCAATAAAATCCAATAAGTCCACAGTTGATTGTTTTATATCCATGAAATGAGAATTTCATCCACTTAATTGTAGCTCACAATTTTATTAGATATGGAATTGTGTTTTCCACTCTAGATGGTCCGAAAACACCATCTAAACTTTCTGCTGGTAGTTGGTGCAAATCCAAGGAACAATCAACAATAATACTAATAAATAAAATAATTTGATTAATAAAACATTCATTATATGATTTTAAAATGAGAAATAATTGCATCAAAGTCTGAATGTGTTATTTTTTGTAATGAATGTATATGAATGGACACATTCATTTCTTGAAAATGATAAATTAATTATGATCTACAATATAAAGTAATCTAAATACTTACAGTGACTCATCAGCAGAGCCTCACTTATCTGGCAAAAATAAAAAAACTGATTAAAACTGAATAATTAAGGCACAGCCAGCCAATGCGCTCCAGTTATTTGGGTGGTTCTTCTACTTTCCATTTTCATTTTTGTTTGTATTTAGTTGCCAAGGATAATCTAGTTGAGGCGTCTACATTTTGTATTAAGCTGAATAGATTGTTCTTTCGTGATCTAGCCCAATGCCGATGCTGAAACTTGACTGGGACTAAAGTTTGGCATATAAAGCCCTTAATTTGCCTAGTGCTTAGTTTTGAGTTCCACCGTTTTTTGTTCTGCGGTGAAAATATGCAGCAAAGTGACATTCAAACACTTTGCCGAGTGTAAACATGTTTTAAGGTATGATACAGAAATTATAAAGCCAGTTTAAAGAAGTTTTAAGGAATCAAGAGTGGAATAATCTGTTTCCTTTATTTCTTTTAGCTTTTTATCCACCTCAACATGCCCCTGCAGCCAACCCATTCGCAAGCATGCCTGGCTATGAGGGAATTGGTGCAGGTAAGGAGAGTCCTGCTAATTCAGTTGTACATTTGCAGCACATTGGCATCTAACTTTCCGTTGTTGTTGCAGGTGGTTTTTTGCCTCCTCCTGTACCTTTACAGCCAGTAGTTCCAGCCCAACCTGGCCCCTCTCCTGAAGAATGGAAGTAAGATCTCGTCTGCATCACTGAACAGTCAGTAAATCACATGTTGGTCTGTATTTGCATCCATCTTATATTTTATTTGTGTTTGTATGTTTTTCTTTTTTCAGCATCCCCGCTCTGTCAGAGGATGTTGCTCGTGAGGCATTCAAAGGCTATGTGCAATCTCAGTGCTGCTACCGATCAGGCCCAGCCAATGAGGGTGTTATCACCAACATGGAGTCATTTAACACATACAGGGTGATTGCATTTTATATTACTAATAAAACCTTCAGACTTTGGCATTTACCAGTAAATCTGTTACTGAACATTCACGCTTCAGTTAGCTGTCCTAACTAAAAAAGACATAAAATTTTTAACATCAGAACCACCTGCATTTTAGTACCAAGCTCATTTGTACACATATACACATTTGGGTCCATTCTTAACATGATATGCATGAGTGAATGCCAAAAAGAAAACAAAACTAAATTACTTATTATTTTACAATAAATTGGTCCATGCCATTATCTTCCTAAAAGAAACTTCTTGATCTTTCATCTGTTTGTCTGGAGATCCGATATCAGGGCATAACCTAAACTCACCAATTTATTCTGTGACTATCACAGATTTTTTTAACATCATCCTCTAAGATTTCTTGTTCTTACTCAGAATTCTCCTGAAAACAGGTGTTGGTATCTTTAAGAACAAGGTAGTTTTATCGGTGTTTGATACATTTTTTTTAACAATTTAGCTAAATTGTTAAAAATTTAACTAAATTTTTAACAATTTAAAATTTATAGCAATGTGTATAAATTGCTATTTTATACACATAGACGTCCCATAAAAACACATTAACAGTTTCTTAATGCTAACAATCTTATCCCCACCATAGATTTTCAGTGAATAAACATGTTTATTAGTGCAGAAAAACACATCCATCAAATTCGCCAGCACACTTCCCATGTCTGGTTTCATGTTCTCAACACTGTGCACAAAAGACAACATGTACCTATTGTTGTTTTGCATCTGTAGTTTTATATTCTTTGGTTTTCTATTCCTTAGTGTGTACTCTTTTGTTTGTGTGTCACAGTTTGGGACTGTTTTATAAAGGTAAAACTGCCCAATTACCCAAACCTGTGCAAATTTTGTTTTAGTCAAATTAGAGCCAGTAGTTTAGAGCACAAGACAAAATTTCTTGCCCCATTTAACTCGGGGATTGACAACTCCAGTCTTTGAGGGAACCTTTAGATGTGTCCTTTGTCAAACACACCTAACTGAAATTTCTGATATCAGTATGCAGTCAGGTTTCTCCAAAGATCTGCTAGTCACATAATTATTTGACTCAGGCGTGTTGGAGCAGGGACATATCTAACAGTTGTGGGACACCATCTCTCTAGGACTGGGGGTGCAAAACACAAGCTGGTTGTCACAACGTGCAGCAAATGTCAGTTGCTTTGAGTTTTGACAAACTTTCAACTGTAAATGTACACCCCAACCATGTCTATACAAGGATTTTTTTTAACAACACAGAATAAGGTTTTAAAGTACTTTGTCTGTCCTGTAGTTGCGTTTGGAGACATTCACTGAGTCCAGATCAACTGAGATGGCCGAGAAACCTTACGAAGGTAGGAGCTCGGTGTTCATGTTCCCTAAACCCAGTCATCATGTTAGATACTTAAAACTGCTTCATTTAGTTTCTGTTAGTTGAACAAAATGTTATCTCAATGATGTTTCTAGGACAGATTAATTGTTTTGTTTCCTTAACAGGGGAAAAAGCTGACTTCTACACTCAGCCTGCCCCCGGACCTTGGGAAGTCCAGACCAAGGCACCTGAGCTCTTCACCAAACACACTGAGGAGATCCGAGTGCCATACACCTCCAATATCAAGGTGATTGTTTTTTAAAGGACAAAAGTTCAAGTCAGCCAGTTTTTCCTGCTGCTTTGTTGATGTCTTTGCTTTATCCCACGTTCAACTTTTAGGACCCATTAATTCATTGTTCTGCTTCACTTGCCAATTTACTGTGCAGCATTATGGTTTTGAAGGTAAAAATTATAAGAATAACTCAAACTATATGCAAAATCGTTAGACATCCTGCATGTGAAAACAAGCTTTCCTAGAAGCAAATCGGCCGATGTCAAGATGGGTCACAGGATGTAGCTGGAGGAGAGTGGCTGACATGGCTTTGTAGACTCCAGCTTTCTGGAAAAATTTTGACACATCTAAGATTTCTGCAAGACAAGCTACACAACTTCAGGGAACGCTTGATAATCCATGTTCAAGTTTTTGCCTCCTGTCTTCAGGTTGGCAGTCCCATTTTTTGAGCAGCATCATAATTTCATTCAGAAAGACTTGAAATGTTACATTTTTCAGTGAATTAAGGTCCAGCTATTCAAACTTCCAAGAGGCTTTACATGCAATAAACACTTGAAAACAAATGAAGTTTTCCTCAAATTGGACTTATAAGTTTTCAACTGACAATTCAGAACCATGAAAAAAGTCTTAACCTTTTATAGAAGTCTTATAAAAGTCTTCTTCATCAATTACCACTATTGATTTCTTCTGAAAAATAATTTGGCATAACGGTTTCTTTTTTTTATTATTATTATTCATCCCAAATATATCCTGTAAGGAAGTTACCCATGATGTTTTTGAGGTATTATTTGAGACGTACCAGAAAATGTTGAGGAATCACTAGGCTGAGGTACATTTGGACCAAACAGTCTAAATTTCTTTGTATAGTCTTAAAAGTCCCAAGTAGCAAATGATATTTATAGGGTTTATTGACTGATTGAATTAAAAGGCAATTTAATGCCTAGTCAGAGGGGTTTATGCATGTTTTAAAAAGTTTAGTTAAGCTCTTACGATTCATACTCCTGGCAGATCTAGATGAAAAAAAAAATGTTCAGCCAACCCAGAAGTTTATTTAAGAAATGAAAAGCAGGCATCTCTCAGGAAATAATAAAATAATGTAGAAAGTATGTAAATCTCATCTCCCCCAGGAAGAAAAATTGTTTTGTTCGCATTTTACTAAAGGTATATATTTATGTAATTTATCCGTGTAAACAAAAAGGCCTCTTGCTTTTTGTCAGAACTTTAAATTATGACTAGTGTTCTGAGATTGTGTGTGCTTCTAAAAGGTAGTGAGGTAATTCTTGAACTCCTGTTTGTGTGTAGGAATGTAACGCCTGCCATGCCGAAGGAACAGTGTCCTGCAAAGACTGCGGGGCAAAAGGATATGTAAAATATCTTTCAAATTTCCATATAAATCTGTAGTAACATTTTGAGTTTGTAAAGTGAATTGATTTGCTGGCTAATTAAACAAGTAAATTGGTCAGTCCTATTGTATTACCAGTGAATATTTGTTCATATGTTCCCTTTAGAAACAATGCAATAGGTGCAATGGCTCTGGTAAGAAGGAGGAGGAAAACTGCACTGGCTGCAATGGAACCGGAAAGGACAGGTAATCGAGCTCAATGTGCCTTGTTGATATAAACGTGGCTAATGGATTAGTAGCAAATATGTAATTGAGTCAACTAATGTGTCATTTGACTAATAAAGACTGTAAAAGTAAATACTTTATTATTACATTTTAATTGAAACATTAGACTTGCAAATTACTTAAACATGGCTTGTTTGTTTGATTAAAATTAATTCTGATGTTTGTTTTTTTTTTGTTTGTTTGTAATAATCAGCCTTTTTGAATTGTAAAGCCATAAATAATAAGAAGTCCATTTTATTTGTTTTGTCATGCTGAATATGGCATTTGTCATGGAAAAAAATTACTTTAACAAGAGTGTGGATGAGAAGAAATAAAAGTATTAAAATCTTGCAAGGTGAGAACAGACATGCTGATTCAAAGGAGTCTGTCAAGCCTGCTCTCTGTGGATTCTGGCTTCATTTTATAGGTTCTAGTCAGAGAAGAGACTTGATTGGACTATCGGTGTGAATTCTTGGTTGTCATGTACCAGGATTCTGTGGAGCCCAACACAGATTGTCTTGCCATTAGTGTATTGTTGAGGAAAGGGGGTTGTTCTTTGATGCTAAAGAGGGCAGATAAGTTCTGGGTTGGGGGAATAACACTTGGATAGTCTCCAGGATCAGGACCTCTCCTGCTGCTCTATGACACTGTAGAGGTCTATGTGAATGAAAGCAGCTTGACCAATATCATGATAATACAGTACAGATAACCTAAGAGGTGTAAGGAAGGAACACGTTACATAATTTTTCATTGCACACTTCACATAAATATATCATACTTTAAAGTGTAAATCTTTGTTTGTAACTTATTTTGAAGTATGGAATAGAAGCAAAAGTTTAAGGTAAAAAAGAAAATGCATATAAAATATAGGAAATATGCTTTTTTTAATGATCAAGGGATACACGAGAGATTCAAGAGAGAATCTGTTGTGGTAAATGAGTTTAACGGATTCTGTTTATTTTATCTTCTTTTGTTAGCTCAAGTATCAAAACAATTATGGGCCTGAAATTTACCAATATAATCACTAATTAATATGTTTATTGTGTTATGCTTCTGACCCGCTTTGTATTTTTTGTGAAGGTGTTCAAAGTGCAGCGGTGCGGGAAAAAATAAGTGTGAAACCTGTAAAGGAAAAAAGCAATTGCTGACCTTCATCAAACTCAAAGTGGAGTGGTAAGTTTCCTAGACTGCTACAGCTGTAACAGGAAAATATTGACAAGCTTATATAGTGGATCTAGACAACATCCACTCCCTTTTGTTTCTATATTTTAAAGATTCAGCTGTTTTAACCACTACCTGGCATAAAATAATGCTAGGCCCAAATAAAAAGAAAAGGAATGGGACTATGTTTCAATCCCTTATTTTGCTTTATAAATAAACTACCTAATAGTTCACAATGTTCTTGCAGAAACTGTAGCAGAATCTAAACTGTTTGTTCTTTCAATATCAATTTTTCAAGAATTACATAGAAAAAAACAATCATGTGACAGTGTTGTTTCAATTCCCAAGGAAGGGTAGCTTTTCAAAAAGATTTTCTTTTTTTTTTTTTTAAATCTGAGTACTATTGAGAATGTTGGATCACACTCACAGCGAAACCTGCTGTGCTTTTAATTTCACATCGCTGAATATGTGAAGGCGTTTGCTTGCACCTGGGAACCAGATGTAAAATCAGCATGTTTCCACCACGTCTTATTACTGTTGATGTGAGGAGTGACCATATTGTAATGCAAAGTTGGCCTTATAAGTGGTAACTGTGGTTTGTCAGAGTTGTTCCCAGTTTTCCAGTGGAAAATTCAACTTTTCAGTAGATTTTTCCGAATGGGAATTCAGAATCAGACGAGAGACATCTAAAACCTCCAGGACACTGCTGTGTAGGAGATTGACTCTCCTGCTAAAAAAATAATCAGATTTATGCATTTTGCATATTATACACTGCAGGAAATACTGTACATATTTTCCTGGGGCTTAAGTAGAATATAGTGTATGTATTCTATTCTACTGGCTGTTCAAATGTTGAACAGCCAGCTTCATGAGTTGAATTTGCTGTTCTCTGTTTAGGGCTAACAATGTGGACAACCATGTGGTGGAGCAGAACTCTGGCCTGAAGGCTGAAGAGTTGAACTCCGTGAATGGAAAGGAGCTGTTCAAGATGACCCAGATCATGGTATACACACACACTCACACACTCTTGATACATAGTTTCTTTTTTTTTTTTTCCCAAGTGGATGAAAGTAATTTAGGTATAAAAACATAAAGATATAATTTTATTTTGATTCAGTAGAAATGATCAAATCAAGTAAATGGATAAAATGAGGAATCGTTGCTAATAAAACAATGAGGAAATGAAAATGGGAGAAAAGAGTCAACTCTAGTGAATGAGCAACTGTGACGAACATTATCTCTAGATGTTTGGCTGATTTGTAATACAAACATGAAATTTCTGACATACCGTATTCATATCTCTTGCATTTTTAACAAGATCCTTGAAAATTTTCATTAATTAAAGCATAATTTAGGATGTTTAGTATCTAAATTCATGTAATAAAGAAATTAAACTTTTTTTTAACATTGTGTATATGACATGTGCAGGCACAGGTTTTTATTATCCTTCTAAGAGCCTTAAAAAGCTTGAAAATTATAAATTATTAAAATGATGTTTGGACTAGTTGAAAATGCTTTGTATTGTAAAATAACTAAATTAAAAAACACACTTGCACAAGTAAAATGAATAAATCTAATTTTAGGAATATAGAAACTAACTTCAGACAAAAATAGCTGAGGTAGAATCTAATTATTGTCTTTGAGAAGAGCTATAAGGGAAAGTAGTGGGTGTTTAAAAAATAGTGCTCAGGTTTTCAGCTCCATGTGTTTCCTCACAGGTCTACCCGCTGTATGGGTTCCCAAATCCAGCCATCGCTGAGGCCTCTGACCGTCTGATCAAAGAGCATCAGTCCAAATATGCTCAGACATCCAGGATCATGCAGCAGGTTCGTTATAATAAACATGAGTAAACGCCTTACTTACATTAAAAAGAAAAAACGGATTAAGCACTGCAAGCAAAATTTTTATTTTAGGTTCTAATCTAAGTAAAACCACCTGAAGTGTTAAATCTTCGAGCTTTTTTTAATTTATTGGGTATTTTGTAAGGTGTTTTTGTCTTTTACAATAAAATAACTTCATATCTGTTTCTTTCAGAGGCAGACTGTTGAGTTGATCCCCGTTACTAAGGTGAACTACAAGTGGAAAACTAGCATTCATGTTTTCTATGTTTATGGAAAGGAAAACAAGGTCAGCGCCAACGATTACCCAGAAACCTGCTGCTGCGTCATCCTGTAGACAAAAATTTTAATTCAAATGTATACTTCATTTTCTTTCAACAGTAATCTCCCTTAATACATTTTAAATCTAAAATATTTTTTTTTTTTCAACTGGTTGTGTTTGAAGACAATCAGTGGTTTACAGTAACATTTATAACATTGCAAGATGTTGGGCAGAAGCTCTGATGCTTTATGGTTTATCTTTATATTATGTTGTTTTACAATACAATACAATTCTGCGGAAAAAAAATATTAACACCCGAACGTAAGTCTCTGTCTTTTAAATCTTCTCTTTTTTTTATCTGGATGCTTGAGCCGTCCAGCATTTTGTTTTTTTATTAGTTTTGCTTGACCTGCATATCAATGCATTCTATCCTCATATCATGACTATTACACTTATACCTCATATATGTAACATGAATGTTTGTTTTTAAAATAGCCATTGCAATTACAATGTAATTTTACTCTCATTATGAAGTAAATGGCTTTGTAATCAATGGAGTGATAAGTGCATTTATACATGATCATGAGAAAAAGTGCCATGTTTCTGTGAATTCAGGCGAACAGTGAATCCTGAACCAGATTCAGTTTTGCTTGTTGGCTTGTTTCTGTTCTTCAGGAGGTCATAAACCTCAGTGATCTGAGTCAGATTTAACATGATTTTACTAAAAACTGAGCCATTCTTATATGTTCAAGTGAAAATTGTGTGATATATCTAGTCATCCTAAGATCTCTTCGCACTATGATAGGTGGACTGTTTTCATTGGATACTAACAGTAAGATCTTTAGTCTTTTAACTTCATTTGCTCGTTCTGTATTCTACTGCATATTTCCCTCTGCTGCTTTTATCACAGGATTGTATTTTGTTTTTTTCTGAAAAATATTCAAGACTTTAAAAAAAAAAAAAGAAGTCCTCTAGGAACCCATACTTTATGCATATTTTCATATAATCAGTGAGTCTTGTAGGACACCTGACATTGTTTTACAGTCAATGAGATGTAGGATAAAGCCACTTCAGGTTTTCTTTTGGTTTGTTTGATTGTTTTACCAGTAACATTTACCCAACCTTGCATGAATTTATTTTAATTTTATATTTTTAGATCACTAAAGTTTTTGCTGAATGAGATGGAATCTGTTTGTATTTTAAGAAATATGACTGACTTGTTGCTGTTATACCATTCATTATGTGAAACTGTGTGGTGCTATGTTGCAAACACATCAACCATATATATGCATGCTACAGCATTGTAAACAATGATCATTAGGATAATCTCTTTGTCAGATTCATAAATGCCTTAAATACAGCACTGTGACCAACAATCATTTCTGACATTAACATTTAGCATGTCTTTTTCTTATCAAATAATTAAAAAAAATAAACTTTTCTTGGATCAGTTATCTGTTTTACAGTCATTCAAGGCAAACAGTTGTACATCAGTCCCTAGACAGGTTAAAAGTCCATCAGTTTAGAAGGTTGCAAATATGTTAAAATACAATAAGTATTTGTATGTATTTTATTCAGACAAGCAAAGGGTGAGTGCCTTGGCTCATCTTTGTCTCAAGAAAATCCATTAAGATTGAACCTGTCCTTCTCAACTCTGTGTAGCATAATGTTCTCCAGAGGTTTCAATCACATCAACTCTGAGATGCCCTTTGTAACTGGAGTTCAGCATTGGATGCTCTGTAGAAAAGTGACAAGATAAAGAACAAGCTACCGATCTGTCTGATGCTTACTGCAGCTGTGAGACATTAAGTGCAGTCTGTCTGACTTCAAAACTCTTATCAGTATAGATAAACGGTAAATGCACTCAGGCTAAACCAGAACAAGCTATTTCTTTTGTAGTGCAGTGAAGAAATCCCTTAATCTCATTATTTCCTCACATTTGTGTTTACTATTTTGAAGTTTTCAGACTTTGTGATGATTTAACATTTAAGGATAAGAACAAAAGATGTTATAGTTTGGCTGCATATTAGAAATGTGACTGTAAAAAAATGTAAACTTATGTCAATATTGTCAAAGGTAGCTTTCGTTGGAAAACACGTTATCTTGCTGATAACTAAAATATGGCTAAAAATAAACTGCTGTGAAACATAAACAAATATCACAGTTTGCACATCCTTTGTTGTTTTTCAGTAAAGATTAGCATGAAAAACTATGTGAACACAGTTATTTATAGTTAAAGAGCCTAATTTGTCATAATGTTTTTAAATTTCTCTAAATTAAACTGTGACATGACTTGATCTACCAGTCTCCAAAATATGCAAAGTTTTATAGACTAAGGTTCAGAAGACAGAATTATTCAGGGGAATTCTACCTTGAGTAAGAGCAGGAAGATACCCCAAGACTTTACTCAGTGCAGATGCTTAACTCATTTTGCAAGTAAAAGAAAAAGTGACTAATAGCAAAAATGTAAGCCTTGGCAGTAGCAAGAGATTGACAAGCCACAGATAAAAAACTTAATATGAATGATTTTCTTGCAGAGAATCCCTTTTAAAGAAAGAGCTAAAGCACATCAGATAAATATGGGCTTGAAATATCTGAGACTTTATATTTTCATCTCAGAACAAGATGTTTCAGCTTTAAAGCACTATTGGAAACTCATGAAAAAGCAATAAAAATGCTTCACCTTTTGTGATAACAAAAGACTATTAAAATAGACACCCAACTACTCGGTCTGTCTTTTTCCCAATCATGTTTGTTACCTTGATAAAACAATGGATTATTCATAGTTGCAAGAACACAGGAAGCATGTACGCCCAAAAGTAAGAGGCTGTATATATAGCAGGAAATACTAGCTGTGGTGACTATAAATATCTTCATGTCCTGATGCCAAACGAGTGGATTTACTGCAAGATATCTCAACGTTGTGGTAAATGTTTGATTTGAAATGCCATGAAGTAATGAAGGTAATGGAGCTCCCCACCAATCAGCTAAGTCATTAGGAGGTGACCATAAAGACTGCTGGATGGACATTATTGCAAGCTGCACTAGACTGATTTCTTAAGTAGCCTCCTGCTTCTTAAACCTCAGATGAGGTGACAGCATCCAAAAGCTGACTGATCTTCTAACATTTAAAGGAAGACTCTGCAACATCTTTATTTCCTGGACAAGAAACACATTTTGTTTTATTGTTGATACGTCGTTCCATAGTCACTATATGAGGTACGATTTGCTAGGTGTGACTCGGTTCCCTTTTTGTCTTCAGAACTTCCTTAATTTTCTGGGATCGATTCAAGAAGTCCCAGAAACAATCCTCAGAGGTTTTAGTTTGTAGCTACATTGCCACGCTGTATATTTGCTTCAGATCTGTCAGCTGCACATTCATGCTTCCTCAGATCCCAAAGGTGCTCTGTTAGACTTAGAGCTGGTGATTGTGGAGACTATTTGGATGCATCATCCAGCTAGAAGTAGTCATAAGGATATATTGTAAGCATAGTGTAGTAATAAAAGGATTGGCTTGTATGATCATTAGCAATACTTAGGTAGGCCTGTAGAGGCCAAAACTGTGTAAAGAAAGAATTATGCACACTATTACAACACAAGCTAATTCAAGCTTTCATATTATTTATACCAATCTATCTGACTGTCATACCTAATTCTGGACTCAGCCAGACCAAACAACATTTTTCTGATCTAACATTGTCCAATTTTGCTCAACTTGTATGATTTTTATTCTCTGTTACTTGTTCTTAGCTGAAGGTATTTTCACTCTGCTGTAACAGAAATGTTTTAACATGCAATGCGCAGTCAGTTTGCTAGGGACTGGATTTATTTGGTTTTACCAAGTGGTTATTTAGGCAAATGCTCAGTCTAAACAATCTCCTCTTATCTCTGACACAAACTTTTTTGCAATGCAATACTTTTCTTTTTTACCTGCACAATTGATTGCTTAAACTATTCTCTGTAAACCCAACAACAGATTACTATTTTTGAAAATCCCAGTAGATGAGCAACTCCTAAAATACTCTGACTAGTCCAGGACCAACCACCATGCTTGGGGTGCTGAAAGGCTCAGTTGTTACCATGTGCAGAGGCTGCAGTAATCCTCCATCGATTGTCGTTGGTTCTATTCTTGGGCCATTTGCTGCATGTCTTTCCCTTCTTTCTTTTCCCTATTTCCTGCTCATTTACTGTTCAAAAAAGGTCACTAGTGTCATAGAAAAAGAATACATTACCACACTTAAAATGACTCAAAAGTGTTCTTCATTTTGATACTCAGCCTGAACTTTAGCAAGCCATGTTTACAACCTCCAGATGCCTCAATTTATTAAGTTGCTGGGATGTTTTTGGCTTATTCACTTAATTTTGAGAAGTAACTGAATAGATGTTCCTAATAAAATGGTCAGCGAGTTCAAATTATTTTATTTGTTTGTGTGTTTTATTACTAGTTCTCCTCAGAATGACTCTGACTTAAAGCTTACTTTGGCATAGAGTCCTCACCATGCTAGCAGTCTCTTATGCAACAGTCTATAACATATACAACTGCTTTCCCATAACATAATGTGAGATTATGTGATATTATGTAATGTGCATTGCTCCCAGACTCCTCCTTGTGGCCCAGTTATCTTCAAAATACTTTCTTTGAGATTATAGAGAAGATCCTTTACTTTTCCTCTTGTGTGTGATGCAACCTTAAAATCCTTTATTACAGGCCTGACAGAAGATGATTCCCTGCCTACATAAGCAGCATTTTAACATTACATGAAACTCTCATCTGTGAAATTACACCGTGTTCCAAATTATTATGCAAATTGGATTAAAGTGAGATAAAGATTTAATTTTCTGTGCTATTACATTTATAGATGGTATTGTGTGTCAGGGTTCTTTGAATCACTATAATTAATTTCACAGACCTGGGTTGATTAGTTTGTCTGGTGAGCTCAATTAAAGGAAATCTACTTAAGAAGGATGTTCCACATTATTAATCAGGCCTCAGGTTTCAAGCAATATGGGAAAAAGAAAGAATCTCTGCTGCCGAAAATCATCAGATAGTGTAGTGCCGTATGACGAGGTATAAAAACATTAGATATTTAAAGAAAGCTGAAGCGTTATCATCATACTGTGAAGAGATTTGTGGCTGATTCAGAACAAAGATGGGTTTGTGCAGACAAAGGCATATTGAGGAAGGTTTCTGTTAGACAAATTCATCGGATTAAGAGAGCAGCTGCTAAAATGCCCTTACAAAGC
>CAEGAE010082726.1:0-17708 GCA_903067095.1 Girardinus metallicus | reverse complement strand
CAAAAAAAAAAAGAAGAAAGGGAAAGAAATAAAAAAAAAAGGGGATTTTTGGTTTTTTTTTAGTGGGAAGCCTGTTTTTTTTCGGAAAAAAAAAAAAAAAAAAACAGCCCCCCCCCCCCCCCCCCCTAGTCTCATCCATCTTAGGGTATCAGAATTAAAGATGCTGCATACAAAAGCAGGTCACTCTTTTAAAATGAACTTTTTTAAAGAAGAAAAGAACACATCTCACTCTTTCCTTGCAATAATGCATTACTTACTGTTGATCTAGAGAAAAAATCTCATTGAATTACTTTGATGTATGAGTTTGTAACATGACAATGTGTGATAAAATGAAAGTGGTTTTACTATGTTTGGCACTGTAAAATGGTAAAGTCTCCATGCAACAGCTACTTAGTATGTGTTAAAGAGTGGGAGGAAGCATAAACATTTTAAGATAATTATGCACACCCACACTGAATGACATTGTTAGGACAATGCTAGTTTCTTGATGAAATATGGTGAAACACATCACTGAAAAGAAAACAACAGAAAAATCTAAACAAAATACTGACTTGCTTTTTTTTTATATTTTTATTTTCCTAGATAATTTGTCTACAAAAACAAAACTGAATATTAAAATAAACACAGTTAATAATAGTATCATAAAGCAACTTTGTTACAGTTGACATCATAGGGAGTCAGTTTGTAACAGCTGTAGGCCAAGTGTTTAAATTCAGTTTCCAGGCTGTGATGGCTTCCTCTTTTTGCATTTTGGCATCTCTCACAGTTTTGGCAGCTTTTGTGCTTAGAGTAGCTTCAGACATTTGCCTGCAATGACTGGATAAGAGAAAAGGGCCAAATAACTTGTAATGTTATGGGTAGAAAAAGAAGAGGAAATATTTATGTGGTTTCAATGCCCACTACTGTGTGTATTCTACTCGGGATGCGGTTCATCTTTAAAATATAAGAATAATTTCTGGAATAGTTTATTGTAGTATCTACCAGACGAACAGAAGTAGAGCAAAATAGAGGCTGCAACATTAAAATTTTTCATGTACAAACAAAATGCTGCGACCAATACTAAATATGTTTTCTGGCTCAGAGTCACTTGAAAATGACCAAATGAAGAGAATGAAAAGACGTAGATATTGGTACATACAGAATAGTTTTCATAATGGACTACATTATGTGGAGTCTACACTTTAACATGGCTGTGGCATATAAAAGAAATGGTTCCAAGTTGTCTTGGCAACAGCTATTCTTGAGTTAATTTTACTTTACTTTCTGCTGGTGCATAGACAGGAAAAAGTGGCACAAAAAGTAAAGTCAGTTACACACTTACATTTGCCATGTGAGCTGCAAATCCTTTATTTTGTTACATCCAGTGTTGCCCATTTAGCTCAGAAAAGACTAACATTGAGGGTACTATTGTGTGTATAAATACACTACAGGAGGAAATCTGGCAAGACAAGCACCACTGAATATACAATATACCTATTGAATTTCATAGGATCTGTAAACAGGTTAAAATAAAATTAAATCCAAAGAAAAGACGCCAATTCCATTCTCCATCCAAGCTATTTGCTATCCTTTTCTCTTCCCATGCAGACAAAACCACGAATATCTAAAGTAAAAGTGAACACCCTTCTACTTCTTTGCGGTGATTGTCAAAGCTGCATTTAGACAAGCTCGAACAAAGCAATTGTCATTGAATCCGTTCATTTTGTGAAAAAGCAGAAAAAATTGTGGTTTTAGTTAAGTGGTTCTGACAAATTAGAAGTGAGTTTAACATAACAAGATTGACACATTTCATGGAGGGCAAACTGCCACTGGACCCGACAGGTGCTGGTGACAAATTAGGCTGTCATGCTGCATATCAAGTGTGTATAGACAAACTAAAATGCCTATTTATTTTGGACTGCACTGTATACTTCGTAAGTATATAGTGCAGTGTTAGAATATCAAAATAAGAACCTAAATCACTCTGATTGCCTAAAGAAAATCCATGAATTAATTTGAAGAGCATTTGGAGATTTTATCTGTTTTATATCACCGCCAACTAAACACTTAATTATTCCAGTGCTGGGCAAGTAGAAGTAGGCAATCTGATTACACCCTTGTGGATTTTGTGACACTGAAGACTATACCTGACATTTTGATGATTCATTAACAGCTGTTACTTGCAGGCTTGGATAAATGGTAGTGACTATATGAGTGTGGGTTTGAGAGTCCTGCACAGGTGGTAGGAATTAGTATTTTGCTTCAGTGGAAACTGTTTTGGGCTTGGATGCACCAGACATGTCTTATGCTAAACAGGTGGTTACCTGTGTTGCCAGATATGGCTGGCAGTGCCCCTGAAATTACCTGCCCTTTTCCAAGCTTTGATGAGCTGGCAGCAGACAGCCTTCCTGTGCAGTTGTTCAAGTGACCAGTTGCTTCTTCAGTTTGGCACTTGCAATATGACCGAGCTAATCTAGCAGTACAAAGCACCACATTGGTCCAACTGTTTATGATGAGGTAATAACAAATGTAAAATTGAATATTATACATTAGTATGTCTACGATTTTATACAATATATGTGACATGTCTTAGTTGGGGAACACAGGGCAAGCAAAAAGTCTGCAGTAAATCTCATGGTGGAAGCGAAAAAAATGTTAGCTCGGAATATTGCAGGTATTATTCTGCAAGATTACAATACCTGCAATAGATATTCTAATACCTATTGTAGGTGTAATACCTGCAATAGGAACATCCTATTGCAGGTGTAATACCCATGGTTGTAGCATTGTGGTAGAATGTCAGGAAAAGAAACAAGATTCTACATGTCCAGTAGTGATGTGGCGACCAAAAAACAATATTAATCTAACTGGGAGATGTTAGGATTGGTGAATGAAAAGGAAACACACCATACTACTCTATGAAATGTAACATCCTTCAATTAATAAAAAATAATTATTTCTTACATGGAATACTAAGACCAGACTCTCTAATGTTTAACCAGTGCTAGATATCTAAAATACCTAAGTTGACCCTGTCTGAGATTCTTAAAACACTCTATTCAAAATGAATCAAAACACTTGAACAACCTTCTGCTGGTTGAAAGACAAAAAGAATGCTTAAAATTGTCAGAACCTGTTCAAAACCTGACAGGCAGCTGGTATTCAGATGAGCTGTGATAGCAACTCTTCCAAATCTGGAGCTATCTCACAGCAGGTGCGAAGGAGAACGGTGGATTAAAGGAAAACCATGAATATGACAGAAAGCCACTGGCACTCTGGATGTCAAAAATAAACATAAAAATAAATGTGGTAGCAGTCTAGCAGAATAAATATTTTTAGTTGTATTTGGATTTTTTGGACACACACTCTGACATTTCACCTGTTATCTACACTATAATGTGGTATCAACATAAATTATGTTGAACACATGAATACAGGAAATACCATTGTTTGGCTATGTTATCTATCTGCTATTTTTAAAATTTAGATCTCTTTTTTTTTTTTTTTTACTATACCTTCAACTCTCTATTCTTACAAAGACAACATGAGCAAACCCAATTTGGCTCAAATTGTTCATTACTGACAGTTGAATAATGTCATTGAAACATAGGTGTCACAGAAAAACACTAAATCAGAAGAGCACTGCTGATGACTGCACTATCACTGACAAACAAGGGGAGATATCCCTGTCTACATACAAGCTCTAGTGCAATTTACATCTAATATCCATTAGCCAACCGGTTGATATTGTTTTTATGTATATATTAATATTCTAATGCAGTCATGAGCTGTTGCCTGGCAACAGCTGCTGTAAGGAAAGGAAGACAGACATGTGGTGGGAGGACAGACGTCGGACAGAATGTTTAAATAGTAGTGGAGGAATACATAGAATGTTAAATAAAGCGAAGCTCTTTTTTTGGAACATCTACCATAGAAAAGGAAGGAAGACCAACAGTGGGTAAAAAAGAAGACAGTGAGGAATGATGTTTGAAAATGCATGTATGTACAACCTAACAAGTAACTTTTTCTACCACCTAGAATATGACCATAAGAAGCAATATTTATAAAATAGCTGTGTAACCATGAAGGGGTTGAAGAAAACCAGTCACAAAAAAACATCTGATAAGAAAAAAAAGCAGGTCTTGCGGAGCCTGATGAGTGGAAAGACTAAAACCGAAGCAGTGGTCTGCAATCTTTGCAGGCCTAAGAGTCGTTTTTTGCCTTCAGTACAGCTAAACAAAACTTGTTTTGAGCTTTAAAAGCTACATGACCCTTCAAAACACAATAGAGTATTTTACAATATCTAGTATAGGAAATTTGCTTAGATTTTTCAATTAAAGTACAAAGTATTTTGCTTTTATTTTCAGGTTTTTTAAATAAAAATATATCAAACCTTTATATAAAAGGGAGATAATATGGAACAATGCATTTTTAATAGAAAATTACATCAAAAGCGTATAGCTTGCAATGAAAAGGAAAAAAAATCTTACACTAAGCAATTATTTATGACCTTCTCATTTTAAATCACCAATGATTTCTTTTTTTTATAATTTTGTCACCATTCTTATTAAGACAGAAGAGCAGAAGATTTAAACAACCACTTGTATGCTTTGCCAGTTATCGGAAACCACCACGAGGAAAGCACCTTGGCCAAAGGAGGAGATCAATGCTGGTGATATCAAGACGGATATACAGAAGTATAAAAAAATCTAAGATTATAAGCTCAGCAGGAGGAGGGAGGTCTAGGACCAGTGAACATCACACGTACCAGGCAGAATAAAACAGCAAAGAACTTAAAGTACATACATTTTTAATCTAAGGTTTTAAATTATTATAAATATGCAAGCTTGTATTGTCACCAGATTAAGGAAGTGGGCGATAAACAAATCTTTCCAGTGGTTTGAAAAGATGAACACTGTAACTGTATTAATCATAACCCCAATAACAAGAGCTCAGAAATGGAAATCAAAGGTACACAACAACAGAGTGAGTCTTAAAGATCAGGTAGTGCAGAGATGTCCTCCACAGAGTTTATCACGTGACAGCAACAAGATTCAGGAACACAAAGCACTGATAGAATGTCTTGACCAAGCGGTCAAGACATTCTACAGACAGAAATATGTGGGCTAAGTCAAAGTTAGTTACTTTCAATTTTGCAAGAACTACGCTTTTCTTCCTTCCTATGTCTCTTCTATATCTCAGTTGGAAGGTCATTAACAAGAAGGAGCACACAAAGTTTTACAAATACCAATGGCTCAAAGGAGAAATAACAAGCTGTGGGCATTGAGGACCTAAAAGTTGACATTGGTCAGTGGCAGATCTATATAGACAAACTCTAAGGAACAACTAGGTTCTGCATGCAACCCTCAAACCGGCAGGGATCTGATAAAGGAACCAAGTTGGAGGTGAAACCACTGAACTTGAAGAGAAAGAAATTAAGTATATGAGAATGACAAACTACATTTTAAAACTATATCACATAATAATAGAAAAATCATTTTATTTTTCATTAAGGATTAATTAAAAACACCCTGCTCAGAAAGATTTGCCTCTTATTTCCTTAACACAACTTAAGTAACTGAGAAGTGAGTCTTTTAATTAATATAAATATTATCATGCAGCATTTTCACTAATTAGCTGAGCAAGCCAAATAAATCTGCTTAGTAAACTTTATTTGTAGCTGTGACATGACTGTGTTATATATACTTAGCTGCCTTTTTATTTCTTTTTTTTTGGAATGTAATATATGATAATGATGAAACTCTAGTTACGAAAGCACATTATCCTCTTTAGCACTAAATGGATATTTTAGGAAATATGGTTTTAGCACATTTGCTTATATGAGACTAAATTAACACAACCCTACCTGCAATATACATCTGCAAAGGATATTTGCAAAACCTTTCAGCGTTTGATGTATGCTGATGCTGAATAAAATCTGGCATGCTTTAAGGAAAATACTGTACACTAATACAGTAAATCCATACGCAATAATAG
Source organism: Girardinus metallicus (assembly GCA_903067095.1). Lineage (NCBI taxonomy): Eukaryota > Metazoa > Chordata > Actinopteri > Cyprinodontiformes > Poeciliidae > Girardinus > Girardinus metallicus. The sequence continues at coordinate 11,732 of CAEGAE010082726.1, read as the reverse complement.
CAAAATAATCCCCACTAATCCAGAATAAGAAAAAAAAAAATGAGAGCAGAAACTGGAATCCAAACTTAGTGCTCACTTCCAGAACTAGGAGTAAGCATTTTCTTTGCATTGGAGATTGGAATCAGGCCATTAACTAAGAGGCGACATCGCCACCTTTTGAAAGGATTACAAGCCTTGACATTTTGACATTTGTATTTATACAAATTACATTTTCCTTTGCTTTTCTCTGTGATAATTTTCTTGAAATAAGCTTTGTTGTATTCAACTATAAAATACTTGCTCAGTCAAAACATGGTCTAATATGACTACCAGTATTTTATTAAAAAGTAAAGCTTCACATTAGTTTGAGGGAAAGTCGGATAGTTTATTAAATTAATTGGATTTCAATAACTGGCCCTTGACAAAATCATAGCAAATTTCTGTGCAATGGCCCTTTATGTGTAATCATAGTCAATTAAGTAGGAATAAATATAAGCATGCCTTGACTGTATTTTGGAAATGGCATTTTTCAGTGTTGTTAAAATCTATATGAAATATGCATATGTCCAAATTCATCTGAAAAATACTGTGTCCTTTTTTCCCATAACAGAATACTGAGAAGAATGATTACTGCATTATTTTGAAGGGCCTGGAAAACTCAGACAACTGAGGCAAACAGAGGGAAAATAAATGAAAGAATGACTGAACAAAGAAGAAACGGAAACTGAGAAGATAATTAATCCATAAACAAAACTCATGAATGATAAAACAGAGCAATCAACATTCTACAAAGAATCACTGAACCAGCAAAGCAAACTAATACTCAAATCAGAACACTAAACAGATCACAGCCCAAACACATGGAAGTCATAATTCAGAATGGCTCACTCTGATCTATCTGTATGCTTCACACATTTCAATACAAAACTACATAGCACAGTTTCTAAGATAGGGAAAAACATTCTGGTTAAGCCTAAAACAACAATGTAAACATTAATGCAAAAAAGTAGTTAGTTTCATATTTCTGTTATTTTATTCTGTCAAATCCATACAGCACTCAGGTGAGCTTAAGACACTAGCATTTGAACATTTCATTTTAAAACTGTTTGATCAGACTGCAGTAACAGCAAATTTGTCCACCTCTGACAACCTTTTCTGAAGAGGACTGAATATGGCAGTTTACATATCGTTTGCATCTACTTTGATGCGGCTTGAAAAAGATAATGTCCTCTATAGAACTGGAGAAGTATAAATCCTGCCAAAGGAGCTTATGTAAATAAAGGGTCTAAACTCTACATGAGAGAATTGGTCTTTAATCTAAATTGTATTTGTCAGTGCAAAGCCTTTTTTTGAAAGCATAATAAACTTCAGTTATTAATAAATTCCAAAGCAGCAAGGTGTGCAAAAAGAGAAGGGGTCTGAAAACGTCTTGTACTAAAATGTCCTTACAAGTCAGCAGAGTTCAAAGCTTTTGCCACACAGTCCGTCACATCAAAAGCACATGTGCAAAAAATAACATTTAAATAAAAAAAAACATTACATTAATTTATTGTGATGTCTCACATTTACCTGTTATTGTGATATCTTATATTTATATTTGTTTATTTTAGAAAGATAAACAAAGCAGTGTTAGTCTATTCGCTTGCAAATTCTTTTCTGATCGCTCTCTAGACAAAAACGTACTGTCGCTTTGAAATTATCCAGAAAATAGAATGAACTTTATTAACTTGTACGCAAGTGTAATTATGTTTTCAACTAAAATTCACTGGACATTTGTGCCCATATTTACTATAGAATTAAAATGAAAGCAAAAAATATGGTTAATAAAAGACCAGTAATATTGGAAAGCCTGAAATCAGTAAAGATTGTGTTAAAACATATTTACATTGGAATAAAATCCCTGCAATGGCAGGCCAATTTGTCCCCTTTTTGTTTGTGGTCATGGGCCGGACACAGTAATTAAAAGTATTGCAAACGGCCCGCCGGACTAGACTTTGGGCAGTCCTGGTATAACTAATCAGGAAAAAAAATAATTTGGTGATAAACTGTTTGTGGCGTTCCTTTGCCTTTAATTTGAGATCTCACTGCAACTACTGGAGAGGGCTGCTGCAATGTAGTTGGAAATTTAAAAATGCATTCTTTGTGCAGGTTTCTCTACAAAATAAAAATAAATGGGCATGGTTATTCACTTTACCTGTCAGTGGTCAAAATGTTATGACTGACTTGTGTATTCATGGTAAAATGAGGTTTGTGCTGATTCAACAAGCTACAGCTTGTGGGTAAATTCCCTGCACATCAAAATGTGCAGAAAGCATGTTAAAGTGTAATGCTAGGAGGCTCCTGTCAGGTTGACGGTGAGGGTTCTTTCAATATTTATCATGTTTGGCCTCTTGCACTGGGATGAAACTTGGCTTGTAAAAAACAGTTTTGTGCTGCAGAACAACGTAGCTTTACACGGGTCTTAAGAGATTAGTTGTAGCTTTAATTTGCTGACTTTAGCTGCATTGCCAAGGCCTTGATCAAGCTTTGCTTTGTAAACTGCTACTTTATCATTGTCTTTTGTAAGAAAGATAGTCCTACGTGCAATATGTTTCACTATTAGCTCAGCAAAGGATAATAAATATATAAAATGCAGTATTATTTCACAATACTTGAAGAATGTCTGCTCATGTTGACCTTATACACTGAGTTTTAACTCTTTAATAAAAATGTTACTTGACTTACTTTTGTTTAAAGCCCGGTTTTTAACATGTTGAAGATTTTTGTTACTGCCACTAATGGACATGAAGGTCTTTGTTATCTCCATTGCAAGAACTGTCGTAAGCATTAAAACATTTATTACAAATAAGGATAATTTTTAAAACTGTTTTGCAAAGATGGCCTTCAGACACTGCAGTCAAATTTAGAAGTAATAAATCTTCAAACGCTTGAATTTATGGCTGAACCATGAGGGAAAAAAATAAACGACACAAATATTTAGTCGAAACTAAATATGCTGATCTAGAGCAGTTCAAATGTTTCTATTTTTTGACATGGACTGCTCAAGGGGCAGCACCTGCATTTAATAATACTTTAAGCATACTTGAAACACTACATGATACTTCAGCTTATTAGGGTAATTAGATTTGCACTAATATGGAGAGATCAAATGCAAACACATAAAACAGATGAAAGCTTTAAAAAAAAGCTTGTGTATGTAAATACAATATCATTAATATGATAAATTCTAAGACGGAACAACTGAAAGTAAATTACACTGAATATTAAAAGTAATGGCAAAAGTATGTTTTTGGCTTCTCTGCATCTATTTGTAAAGAAAAACTAAGAACATATTTAAGAGTGCTAGGCAGCTCAAGGGTGGCAATAACGTGCTACGTTTATTTGGTTTGAACCAGTGATTTTGTTGCATGTAGCACTTTGCCTTTTATTGCATAAATCTGCTGTGCAATGTCAATGTCCAGTGCCAAATTCCAATTTATTAAGAAGTACTTAAAAAAAGGTACAAAATAAACATAAATAATTTAACTTTTTTAGTTGACTTATTTTAGCTTCATAATTTTACCAATTTTGCACCCCAAAACCCAGTCCCCCAAACCTCACCCCTGAATAAAAAACAAAAAAATATATAACTAAGGATTTAATTCTTTTGGTAAACAAATAATACTGTAGGCATTTTTGAATATTACTAATAATGAGGACTTGCAGATATGGACAGAAGGTGCATTTCAGAGGTTGAGCTCACACTTAAAATCTCTTTAATGGAAAGTGTTCTGCCTGGTATGATGAATAGAGAGCTTTACTTTAGTGAGCAAAGGTCCAGGGTTTGGGGAAATACCATAAGAGGAAAGCATCAAGCAATTCAGAATTGCAGCAAATTTATTATGAAATTGAAATTGGACTTATTCAACCAAGTTCAATTTTACAGGTCATATTCCCAGACATTTTGGGGGTTTCAGTTTCTTAAAAAGTGCTGAATTTTATATTTGGAAGTCTATACCAACAGCAGATTTCAATAAATTTTTCCTTTTTGAAATATTTCCACATGCCAAAACACAAATTTAGGTCGGCAGCTTGATTTTGGTTTTAGATCAGTTTAGGTGAACATGTTCCCAGCCATACTGTTACTGGTAATTGCCAGTTGTCAATATGTTCAAAGAACGAGAATAAAAGGAAATAAACTAAATCATGTAACACATCCAGTTTGTGAAAATCTATCAACAGTATTACGTAGAAACAAGAAAGTTTTATCACATAGTATCAAGAGAATCACGCTATTCAGCTAGCTCTCCATCACTCATACCTTATTTTAGATTTTTGAAATCCACCAAGCATAGTGACAAACATTGAGATCCTAAAGTATAAGCATCTAAAGAGAGAGAAATCTATCAGCATTTTACATTATTCAGTAATTGTTTTCAGAAAGATGATTCAGTTTTACGCTAGGTGGTTTATCAAAAACAACTTCTGCAATGTCCTCCAGTCTTTCCTTCACAAATTTAATCTCCTCTTCCACAGGCAGAAAGATCCTGCAATAGATACTGTGTGCACCTTCTTGCAACTGAAACGGAGGCTGTCTCTCCCTAGGGATATTACAGTAGTTTAATTCTATACACCCAATATAATGAAATTGATCAACACCTCCTAACTGTCTGGGCCCCACACAGGCATTGCCTTATCCAACAAACTGCAGAGCATGTAAGTAAAGAAAAAACCTTCTCCTAAAGATATACAGTCACAAGGAAAAATACACTCTTTAATTTAGCTTTAACGTATGAATCATCCAAACTTTGTACAACTAAGCTTGTTAAAATCGTACCTCAAGAGTGCAGAACAACACACTATAACTCTCACTATGGCATTATTTATGAAAAAAATAACACATAACTTGAAGTTTTTGGGGAAAGTAAAGAGGTACACCCATCTTTAAACCAAGTGTGAAAAATCACTGAAACAAATAAATTGGGTGGGGACATCCTGACCAGACTGTCAATCCATCACAAGAGCATTACAAAACCAAACCAGATAAAGCCTTGTGTGCATCCAGTTACACATATTAGGGTGTTAGGCAAACATTTGTGTTTTAGAACTGCAGGCAGATACTAAAATACCCTCAGACAAGCCACTCACACACCAGTAGATAATTCAAGATCTGCCCAGAAAGGCAGACAAATGTAGAAAGATAACTCATGTGTAAATGTTTAAATACATCTTTATTAGCCACTACACTATGAGTTAGAGTTTGGCAACTAGGCTGCAGTCTCATTACTCCACAATGATGCTGTTCAACGTGTCATGTTGTGATGAATGGGTCTCTTCCCCCTGAACATGTCTTACACATGTCAGGAAGAGAGGCGAGGGTGTCTGACCTCAGAGCCTTAGGGGGGTGATGGGATGGTGGATGGACTGAAGAGAACCAAGGTGAAGTTGGCAGCAGCATGCAGGGAGCAGCAGTTGCACAAGACAGGCAAACAGACAGGAGTAGTGCAGAAAATGCAAAGAGCAGCTGGAGGCTTTGCAGCTTAAATAGACCACCAAAATCTTTAGAGTACATTCTATGGATTCTGGAGAGTGTGAGAAAGATTACATGTGAACGAGTAGTGTGTGGACTGCTTCAGCAATCTGAGCTTCCGCTTACAGTTTTCTTATGCTTGCTTTTTTGTCATGATTAAATGTTTCAAAGCAATTTTTTATTAAAAAAAATGACTACACTTAGTGAGAACAACTGCCATCAAGCACTTGATCTTTGAACAAGTGTTTTACATCAGTGTGGAGGAATTTTGCCCCACCGAATTGTTTGATGGTTCTTAGCATTAACAGCCTGTTTAAGGTAATGCTGGACTTTACTTTACAGTTTGGATTTTGACTATTTATTTAATTTATTTGCTTGTTATTTATTAACAAGCAATTAGAGCAGGACCTGCTGGTGTGTTTTGGCTCATTGTCCTGATGTATAACTCAAGTCTGTTTGAACCAAAGGTCACAAACTCATGGCCAGATATTTTTCTGTAGGACTTTCCAGTAGAGAGCAGTATGCATAATTCCAACAACTACTGCAAGTTATCTAGGTAAAACAGACCATTTCAGTATCACCACGTTTGACCAAGATTCACCACTGGCTAATATGTTTTTCTTCGTCGAATATTGAACTCATTGTGATTCACTGGAGTACCAAAATCTTGGAAAGGGCTTCTTCTAGATCTCTTTTAGACAGGGACTTTTGGTTTTGAGTTCTTTGAGGGCATTTCATTAGATGTTCTTTTTAGGTAATTGCTTGATTCTGCAGCTCAGTCCGTCACCTGGCCTATGTGAAGTTCATGAAATTGAGCCAATAATTGAGTTTAATCATAGGTAATTCATGACTTAACAATAGGGGAATTACTATATTGTCTGTCACATCTAATTGGCAATTTGAAAAGAGAGTGAAAAGCATTATAATTCAATCATTACATGATTAAAAGAAGAATGTCCTCTTAAGTGGCAGGGCCGACACTGAAAATGACGTCAAAACATTCTTGTTGGCAGAAGCACACTTGTGGAAGTCTAACTGAATACTGCTTGTAGAGTTAAAGTCTCCAAGGTTTTCTCTACCGAAGAGTAACAATAAAATATCTGAAACATGTTTTTTATGATTCAGCACAGCACAAGAAACTGTTTGGGCAGATGACCATGTATTAGAGAGAGTGACCTCCTGCCTTTGAAAATGTCTCAAAAGGTTGTTTTTCTCTTCTTTCCTTTGTTACTAAAATTCTTTATAAGAATTTTCTTTTATATATCCCATAAAAGGTTCTTTTTTAGCAAGACACAAATTCAACAAAAAAAGACAGATTGAAAACTCACACATATATAAATTTTAATGAAATTTGTAACTTAATGTTTAATAATATTCTTGCAATTTCAAATGAATGTTGAATTTTATACCATAAAAGCCATCGCCTTATCACAATTAACATGTTTCAGCAAATCATGTGCATTTCACCAATGCTTTGTCATTCAGAAGTGTTGAAACAAAGTGATCAATAAACATTAATACATTGTATATTAATTGTCAGAACCTTGAGATCCAGAACAGTGGTTTCCATGTAATTTCGATACCTCCAAAATTTGTCAAGTGGGTTTATCAATACTTTAACAGTTTCCCCTAACTGTTTCTAAAATGATATGGGTCTGTATGTTTGTGTGTGTTGGGGGGGGGCTTGCTTTTTTCAGTCTATTTCAACATGTAATTCTTTTTGTGTCAGTCAAATTGGGATACATGCTGACATTCTGAAACATCTTATTACTGAACTTAAAAGGGCTAGGGAAAACACTGAGCCAAAAAGAATACAGACCCACATTTGAAACAGAATATATATTTCATGATGCTGTAACATGAAATTGAATGACACCAACAAAACTATTTTAAAGCTGTCATGTTTATTGTGCTCTAGTTGAATTAGATTCAACTAGTGAAGGTCTGAAATGCCTAAAACAGCTAGTGTAAGCTTTTTCTGGTGGGCACCACAAACAAATATAAGGAAGTAATGTTAAAAATGGCTGACCAGCGAGACTTGACTGGAGAAAGCTCTAAGCCAGAGGATTTAACGGGTAAGTGCTAAACTCAGGGACTCCCTTTATTTTCACAAATCTGACTCTTATAGTTGGCCACAAAGGACATTTTCTGTCTTGCAGTAAAGTAAAGAAGCTGAAATGATTTTCACACAGTTCTCGGTGTAACAAATGGAATTTCTACAAAACATACAGAATTTTTAAAGCTGCTGCTCTCTCTCTCTCTCTCTCTCTCTATATATATATATATATATATATTACTGTCATATATAAATAAAACAGCAAATATTGTATCAAGACCTCCACAGTTTTTGTATGTTCCAATTCTCATACCACACATTACACTTAACCAACATAATGGTACTTGTAAGCAAATAGCATTTCTTTCATCTGTGCTGTCCAGTATGAAAACACTTAAATGATGTTCCTCATGGAAGCTACATCAACCTGTGTTCGAATCTAAATGACCCGAGTTGTGTAGTATCTGATATAGTGTATTAGATCTTGGGCCCTCAAGATGGGCTTGTAGTACATTTTTAAGCCAAAGTTTAAATATCACTATGCAGAGAAGACAACTACACCTTGATGCAAAAATAGATGCAAATTACTCCTATCCACTGAACTTGATGGATGTGTTTGAGTCTGTGCAGACTGGATTTGGAGCAACCTGCTTAGTGAGTTCAGTCAGAAATAAACAGGCAAGCCTATAAAAAACATGTCCAGAAGATGAAGATTAAACTGCTTTATTTCTTTACTCTTCTTTTTTGTAACTGTGGATTTAACAGTTTTATCTCAGCACTGCTTAAAAGAAAAAATCTTATTTCTATTTAATGTAACAGTCAAACTGAGCTTTGACCGAGTGATAAAATTTAAATGAAAAACTGTAACGATAAATGGCAAATTTGTGTTTTGTTGGCAGATCCTGATTTGAGTTTTATACAGAAGAGTTGTCCATCAGGATTTAAAAAAAACAACAAAAAAAAAGTTGTTTTGTCAGCAATAGTAAAGAGCAATCTGCTTTCTGTGAGTACTATGTCAATCACTGCAATATTTCAGCTGACATCTGATCTGTTGTGCAGCATGTGCATTTTTCAGGCAAACCCCTGGGGTGTAAGCAACACTGTTTCATTTCACAAGGCCAACGACCTCCAAATCTCAACTTGTAAAGTATTCCTTGTGGTTTACAATTTTAGTTTTGTCTCAAAAATACTAAAAGTAATAGAGTTCATTTTAAAAAGAAATAGTTAATTTAATTTGTTCTCTGTGTGATGACAATGGTAGTCTAAAGTATCCTAGGGTATATTCAGAGACAAACACTCAATTTTTCAATGCAAAGAAATTGGTCTCATGGGTTATGCATGTGGTCAACCTGCCAATATGGCTTCAGAAACTTACAAACGGTTTAATATTGTTAGTAAACTATCTTCTTGTTTACTAGCAAATATACTTTGGGGGAAATTTCCCCTGCACTACAGTAAAACTCAATTTGTGGGTTTACAGTAACATTTAAGTGGGTCAACAACAAAAAAAGAAAAAAGTTTGGGAACTCAAGTTACTAAAGGCTTAAAGCAACATAGAAGCAAAGGAGGATGGCAAACAGCTTACTCTCCTATCTTTTTCCACTCTCTCCCACACTGGATTAAAGAAAGATAGGGAAGTTGGGCATGGAAATGGAATGATTTATTTAAGACAGGTCGCTCCACCAGGAGTAAGGACGGCCCCTGGGGATACCTTATTTTCTGTACAGAGTTCTTTTCCTTTTCTCACTTACTTATTGCACACGCACAGACATTTACATAAGGATTTAAACAGGAGAGCACTATAAAGCTGGAGCATAATGTAGGATTTGACATCTTATGATGAATGCGTATGTCTGCAGTGTTGTTATAGTCAGTTCATTGTGACTTATTTACTGTCACATAGATTTATTTTTGTGCTGCCATGAGTTATTCAGGATTAATATAGCCTGTGTCTCTTTATGTTGATGATATAAATAGGGCTGTTGTAAACTAATATTTTAGTAATCGAGTAATCTATCGATTATTCTTACGATTAATCGGGTAATCGGATAAAAAAAAAGATAAAACATTGGTAAATCTAACATAACAGCAGTATTACTATTGCATATCAATATCAGTCCAATTTTTCACATTTGAGCTTCTCTAAGAGTTACTTTTCTGTAGTTTAGAAAATTAACCTGTAACAATAATAGCTCGCTTTCTAAGTTAACCTGAAGAAAAGTTATACAAAAATGTGAAATTATATTCAATGTAATAATAAAGAGGCAGGCGCACAAATAGCCTGCCTATTTGTGAACAGGCTATTATAAAAAATGTCTATACTCCAGGTTTCTGTTTATGTATTCATCTTCAGTCAGTTTAATAGATAAACTCTCACCTTCCCCAGACATTTATAGCGGTTGTGTTTATGTTAGTGACGGGATTTAACACCTGCATTCGTCACACATCTACCAGGTATGCAACGTCATGATGCGCTTCGCCACCCATTTGTTGCCACCGGGATGATATAAAATTTATTTTCCGGTATTTTCAGTAAAGCTACGGATCTAAAGCACAGCCGCCCGCCGTTTTCAGTCTATCTGCTCACCTGTATAATAATCCCGCTGTTCGCTCTGAACCAGCAGCTCCGGGAGGAGAAAAACTGCCGAACTCCAGGCATCGCTCCCGCCATTTTAAGGACGTTTATTGGTTCTCCGAAAAACAACAAAAAACCGGACATTATCATGAATCAGTAAAATCCTCCCAGGCCGAACCTGAAAACTGAAAACTGGACGTTATGCTACTAACACTTAGCTTTCGTCAACAACTCAAGCGGAAGTGAGAGCGCAAATAAAGTCCCAGCCGGAACACGGTGCGCTGAATAATAAAACATAATGTAACGAGGCTACGAGGCAGGTAAATTTTCCTCGAGGAATTTTAACAATCGAGGTACTCGAATCACTCGAGGAATCGTTTCTGCCCTAGGTACAAATTATCCCCAATGCACAATTATACATTTACGTTAAACTTATTTAGAAACATGACTAAATAGCTATCTAAAAGTTTAGTAAGAAATTACACACATTTTTCTTTTCCACAATTCTCCTTTAGAAATGATTATTAGCATACATTTAAACAACGGTAACACAGCTGTTTAGCGTTTTTATTTTCTTTTACCTGTTGAACTACAGTCAAATTTTGGGGCAGAAAGACAATCACAATTTTCATGTCACAGGCATACTATTATTGCATCATGCAAAGAACTGTTTCCATTAAACCTCCATTAATTAAACAACCAGCAGGGCAGTTGCATCAAACACAAAAAACAACATAAAAGCAGATTTCAAAAGGTTATGCTTTCCGCTGTGCTCTTTTATGAATCTTTGTAAAACAGAATAAAAAAAAACTCTAGACAAAGTATCATATTCTACTATAGCACCAAAAACACTTAGGAGAGGATGTTAGTTGAACAATATGGTAGTCAATGAGAGGTAAAACTCTAAAATGGACACTAAGAAATGTATGTTTGTGTGTTTTCTTTAGGTTTAGGTTAAGAATATCAATATCAAGTAAATGTGGCCCATGAATGGGCCCTTCAGGAATGCCTGATATAATTTCGTTTGCTCATATTTACACTGTGTTCCAAATTATTATGCAAGTGATATTTTCTCAGATTTTCTTAAATGGTCAATGCAAAAGATGGTCAGTATAATTTTCAAGCCATGAACTATTACAGTATAAATCAAATTTTACTGAACAAAGCTCCCAATGAGAACAATATTTTTTTCAAAAATAAAAAAAAAATCAAAATGCACTGTTCCAAATTATTATGCACAGCAGATTTTCAAAACATTTTATGGATTATTAAGAACTGCAAATGGTCATTCTTCAAATGTTTAGCATTAAGTGGTCACATTTACTAAAATCAAAAGCTATTTCAAAGTAAAACATCTTAACAGACCCAGTTACATGTTAACATAGGACCCCTTCTTGATATCACCTGCACAATTCTTGCATCTATTGAACTTGTGAGTTTGTGGATAGTTTCTACTTGAATGTCTTTGCAGGATGTCAGAATACCTGCTGTTTTGATCTGAACTGCATCCCACCCTCAGATCTTCTGCTTGAGGAAACTCCAAATAGGGTTGAGGTCAGAGGAGGATGGTGACCACACCATGAGTTTCTCCCCTTTTATGCCCATAGCAGCCA
>CAEGAE010082722.1:0-56624 GCA_903067095.1 Girardinus metallicus | reverse complement strand
TTTAGTGGTCATTTTAGTAGTTTATGTCTATTTTTTTGCTTCTTAAAAACACAAAAAGTGGATTTTTCTTTTCCTCCCTTCTCATATATGCACATTTTAATTTCCAATGGGTATAATACAAACCTTGAAGTCTCAAAAAATAACAGCAACCCCGATTCTGATCCATTTGTGGGATTTTTTTTCAGTTCAAATTGATAAATAATTTGCTCCACCAGGATCCATGGACACGCTCCTTTACAGATTGTCATTTTTACAGCGCGGAAATATTCCAAAAATAAACTCTGGTCATTGAGTTTTCGTCAAATGTCTCCTGGCGTCTGATGAAAACTGATTTTAAACTATATGAACAGTAGTTCTGGGGTCATTTGGCAAAATCTGGGAAAAAACTGCGACCCAAAATCATGCTTAGTTAAAAAATATATTTGGACGTGAAAAAAAATGTTCAACAAAAATCCTTTTACTGAAACTTACTTGTCAGAATATTTCAGTTAATTGATCAACTAAAAGATTAAATTTATGAGTGGAGTTTTAAAAACTGTGACAGAATATTATAGAATATTATGAGTTATTTTCTGTTTTTGATCTGCGATTTGTGCAGCATGTACCCCAAAAACGTTGAAGACCTTAACAATACTGGCTAAAGACGGGAGTAAAAAAAAAAATAGTAAATAACATAAAAGTAAGAACGTTTCAAAATATTTGAGATGAAATAAGGAGCGGGTAACAATGCTTAACTGTTTAATAACTAAAATAATGTAGAATGTTTTGATGCCGACTACTGAAAATGAACATCACTACAAATTACCTTTTGAGAAGAAAAAACTAGTATGAAAACAATAAATGTGGATGTTTTTGTATTTTGATGTGTATTTAGTCTGTTAATTCATTGCCAAATCAACGAGAACAGCGGTTTGATCCGACTCAGGTTTGAACCAGACGAGTTTTCAAGCAGCTTTTTATTTGTTCGTGCGCCAAACAGAACGGGTTTGGACTGTGGACCTTAAAGAGTCTGCAGCTTTATACAGTCGCCTCAAAAACAGTCAACTTTAAAATGAAGCCGATTTTCAGATTTGTGTGTGAAATTTGAACTTTTGGGGTTTTTTTCTGTTAATGAGCCAGTTTGGGGCTAAAACACCCAGTTCTGCTCAGCAGTGAGAGTTCACTGATCTGCTATGATTGACGTTTGTCACAAAATAACCACTTTTTTCTCTTAATAATTAAATGGATGAATGCACCAACCAACAATGTGTGCTTTCCTGTAATTTACCCCCCCATCCAAGAACCTGAAGTCTTTTTTTCAGTTTTATAGTTTTTTGGGGGTAAAATAATTGGCAGCAAACCTCAAAGAATGCCAAAAATTGGCCTAGCACCACATTTGTAACCTTATATTTTGCTACTTTAATATCTAATCTGATCCTTATTTCTTCTGCATGCAGGTTAAGAAGCCAGATAGTTTGAAAACACTGAGGTTTGCACAGGTTGTTTGCGCAACCTCTTGACTGCGTCCTCCTCCACAGTAAATAATTCACCAGAGGGATCCGTCGTAGGCGACCATGTCTATGGCCCTGAAGCAAGTCTTCAACAAAGACAGAACGTTCCGGCCCAAGCGCAAGTTCGAGCCCGGCACGCAGCGCTTCGAGCTGCACAAGAAGGCGCAGGCGTCTCTAAACGCGGGCCTGGACCTGAAGCAGGCCGTGCAGCTGCCGCACGGCGAGGACCTCAACGACTGGGTGGCCGTCCACGTGGTCGACTTCTTCAACCGCATCAACCTCATCTACGGCACCATCAGCGACTCCTGCACCGACCAGACCTGCCCCGTCATGTCCGGCGGGCCCAAGTACGAGTACCGCTGGCAGGACGAGCACAAGTACAAGAGGCCGACCGCGCTGTCGGCGCCCAAGTACATGAGCCTGCTCATGGACTGGATCGAGGTACAAATCAACAACGAGAACATCTTCCCCACCAACGTCGGTGAGTCTTTGTTTTTTTGGAGTTTCGCCAATTTATTTTATTGTATTTGCTAATTTTTTATATTCGCAGACCAACAAATTAGTGCTAAACAGCCAGATAAGAGAGCAAATAACCTCAACAGAAATAAAATAAACCAAAAAAAAACCAAGGAGGGTTAAGATGGAGACATTCAGAACAAAGACAAATAAACTGAAAGTAATCAAACGGTGTCGAAACAAAAACAATAAAATTGGTCCGTTAAGATATAACACTGGAAAAATTAAAAGACCTCTGCAAAATGATCAGTTTCTCTGATTTTACTTTTCATAGATATAGTAAAATGAACATTGTTCTTTTATTCTACGAACCACTGACAACTCTCCAATGTAGTATTTATTTGCAAAAAATGAGAAACGGTTAACATAATGAAAAGACGTCAAATAATGCACAGAAAATAAGTTCGTATTCATTTAGAAACAACAATACTAATGTTTTAACTCGGGAATAGTTCAGAAATCAACATTTGGGGGGATAATCAGGAGGTTTTCAGGTGGGTTCAGTGCAGTTTGCTCTTTGTTTTTTCCAGAGCTGTGTATATATTTTTTCTTTTAGTCTTGGCAGTTATTTTTTTTATTTGCATTATTATTTTTCTATTCTATAAAATTCTTGGATTAATGTAAAATCGCAGATATTTTGGGTGGAAGTGGAAAAGAGAGTGAAAAGAAGAGAATAAATAGATAAGTGAATAACTAAACATCATTGGTTTGACTCTGTTTGGGTTTTGCTTGATTGCAGGAAGTTCTGTTCAAATGCGGACCACTCAGTCTACGTTCGCCTGTCACGACAACTAACTTTGCTGGACAATAAATTCTCAGAAGTTATGGCAATAAACCATGATATTGTTTTGAGACGATTGTCAAGTAATAACACATTCTCAGAGATCAATAAACTTTAAATTCTAATAAACATTTAACCCTGGAACTGGAAGACATTTTAAATACCCCAAAATAAACAAAACAACAGAAACAACAAATCAAATGAATCATAAAGTCTTTGTAAACAAAATTGTCCTTCAAAACAGAAAGTTTTAGTTGAGACCAAAACATCGGACTGAAAACTTTCATCATCTAGGTTTTGGTAGAAAAAAAAAGAGAAAAACGATAAATCATCCAAATGGAAATTATTGACGTTGTTTTCATTTATCATGTAATTGATTTCTTGGTTGTTGAAACAGGCTTAATCTGTTCTCCTGTTTTATAGTTAAACATTGAAGGAATTGCTGTATTAAAATAGGGGACATGGAGTAAATGGTCTCTTTAAATTTGCAAATAAACCCTCGTCTACGTTGAGTACAGTAACACTGGTAATAAATGTCAGTTTAAAATTGCAGGTACACCTTTAAGCTGCAGTATGTAAAAAAAAATATCTGTGAAACAGATAATAATAATAATAATAATAATAACAGCCATTTGCTGAAAGAGCAACATATCAGAGCAGCAGCTAATAGTTAGCAATAACGCCAAAAAAACCCCTTTGTCTGTAAATATATTCTACCCAGAAATAGTCAAGTCTCAGTTTTAGCTTCACACAAAATAAACAATAAAAAAAACTGCTTTTTTTTTTTGATAAAGGTTACAAACTGCAGCTTTAATTCTTCTGCATCACATCAGACATAAAACAGGCTAACGTTAATGGCT
Source organism: Girardinus metallicus (assembly GCA_903067095.1). Classification (NCBI taxonomy): domain Eukaryota; kingdom Metazoa; phylum Chordata; class Actinopteri; order Cyprinodontiformes; family Poeciliidae; genus Girardinus; species Girardinus metallicus. The sequence goes on along the minus strand of CAEGAE010082722.1, from coordinate 52,977 downwards.
TCCTGAATCATTGTGATAACAAAGGATTACTGTAATCTCGGTTTCTGAAAGCCTCTCTGTTTACAGGCAAAAGTAAATAAAAGACTAAAAACATTCCATTTTTACACCTCTGTCTGTAATTTGATGTTCTTATAGTGAAGATTAATTTTGCTTAAAAATGCAGATTTGATTTTAAATATACGGATAAAAAATTCTAAGGAACTGCATGCACATGTTTAGTTTTATTATTCTCAACAATAAATATTAGCATTTAATTCGTATTATATGCAAATATTTGCACTTTAAAATATGAGTTAAGATTCAACAGTGTGACCTAATAAAATAATTGATTCATTTCCAAAAAAAATATTTAAATTTGATAAGAGTGATGTAGAAATAAACAACCTCAGTTGTTGTTGTTAACTCTGAGGTAGAAATAATCAGTTTCTATACTGAAAATGTAACATTAAGATCATTTAACTGCTCATTATTTCTGAATCTGTGTACAGTAGACTGGTTTAATTTAGATATTCACATTATCCTCACGGTTAAGTTGCATAAATCTGGACGAATCAAAGTTGTTTTGGTCTTCTTCAGTCAAACCTTCATCTTAACCGTTTAGTCAAACTCATATTCAACAGAAAATGAAACATAGAGCTCATTCAGCACCGCTAATCAACCCACTGTGTCCTGATCCGCTCATCAGCAGCGCCTGCTCTTCACATGTGGCGTTTGAGTTTCTGTGGTTCCCATCAGTCCAAACTCTCCATTTATTGTCGCTAAACTTGAAGTTGTTGAAGAAGACCACTTCCTCCTCTGCAGCCCTACGGTCGGCATTTATCACCAGTTTCTTTTGACGCTTTTTCCACCGTGGAACTTCCTGAGACGAAGCCAAACAAGCTGAAGTATGGAGGCAAACGGGTTTTCTAGCGTCAATAGAAATGTTTTTATAGAGGGTGTCTTTGATTGCAGCTTAAGATAAGAGGTAAATTATTTTTGCCGCAGTCACTTCTAATAGCAAAAAATATAATTTAGAAAGCTTGAAACACCAAAACGAATAATAACGCAGCGGGAAAATTAAACGCAACGTCAAAGACAGACAATAGTCAAAAGGAACAATCGCGTCAGATAATATTACAAATGCAGAAGGCTGAGTCGAGATAATTTGCAGATTGTTTGTAGAGACAACATGAGAGTTATTAATAGACATTCAGCAAAGACAAAGAGCTGCAGCAGCCAAGTATAAGTTTATGGTTTAATGTTGTTTAAACAGAAAACACTGCATGTTGTTTACTGGTGCCTAGTTTTACTCTGCCTCAGTTACTGTGCAGAGAAATGGACCAATAATTACATTACAGCCATTAATTAAACAGTAAAAAAGAGAAATAAGCTTTATCAGTACCTGGATCACACAAACACATTATTTATAAATTATTAAAATTTACCGATGTGGTGATTTTTGTGCCTATTTAAGGCACAGTTACCATAGAATATTCAAAAGTTTTTTTCAAATTATAATCTGAGGAAAATTCAAATTCAGAACTTGTAAGATCAGAACCACAAAAATTTAGTTTTTGCATTTGATTGTGGAATTAAAACCCAAACATTAAACACTTCAAACTACTTGGTCTACACTAAATATGAGAAATTCGCAATATATTGTGTTATTACAGCACTATTAGCGTCAATATTATCATAATTATTGTTGTTGATACTAGGATCCACTTTTTTCACTCGCAATACCGATACGGATATCTGAGGTTTAGTATCGGCCGGTGCGATCCGATACACAAAAACAGCTGGACAGATTAAAATGTTTCTTCTTTTAAAACAGACATAAATGCACTCATAACTTCACCTTTAGTGCACTTAAATACACCAAAAGCTTCACATCTTGGTCAGACTTGTAAAACTAACTTTAATTTGTTCAATTAGTGCAATTAGGAGCAAAACAGCAAATGTAAAATAAATTATAAAAAATTGACAAAAACAATAGGGTCTAAAAACAAACAACAACAAACCGTTAAAATGGTTCAGAAAGTGAAATTAGGATTTCTAAATATGATGTAAAATAAATAATAAAGCATTATGTACAAAACATAGAATTATAATGAATAGATTGGAGACACTATCACCGATACGCAGTCTAGAATTTTCTCAATATTAGGACCGATGCAGATATTAATATCAGATCAAACACTAAATAATAAAACTGCTTCATAATTAATACTGTTAGATCTATTATTAGTAATAATGTGCTTTATGGCACATCATTGAATTAACTGTGTTTATAATGAATCTAAGAGTAAATGAAGGTATAGCTCTACAGTAGTAATAGAGTTCATACTTTACTCCTTTAAACGTTTATCACTTATTATTTTACTGCCATTTTATTTATTTATAATTAAGCCTGTCGCGATAATAAATTTTTTCTGGATGATAAATTGTCCCAGAAGTTATTGCGATAAACGATAATATTGTTTTTTTGAGACCATGACATAATAATGCAAGATTACGTTTTCACAGATCAATAAACTTTAAATTCTAATGAACATTTTACTCTGGAAAATAAACAAAACGGTTCATAAAATCAATTATAAAGTTTCTGTAAAGAAAATTGTCCCTCAAAAAAGGCCTAAAGCACCAGACTGAAGACTTTTGTCATCCAGTTTTTGGTAGAAAGAGAAAAAAAGTTAAATAATGCAAATGGAAATGATTGAGCTTAATCCGATTCTACTTATAATGTTGAATAAACATAAAAATACAGTCTAACCTGAAATGATCACCTTTTACCCAACCTCTGGTGCAAGAAGCAGCTTTTAAAAATAACCTGTGGGAAAAAAAAAAAAAAATCAAATAGCTGTGCAATCCAAAATATGAAGCGTTTGTATTTCAAGGCTGCATTTATTAGATTACCGTCTGCGTTTCACATCGCAGACGTTGGGGATTCGGTAAATCCGCGGCAGTGGCGTTCTCGTCTGGATGTTATTATCTCTGCATGTATGCATGTCCTCCGCTCTGGCTCAGCATCTGACTTTACAACAGAAACATCCAGGCAGTGGATTAAAAAAATGGGTCACACCATGCCCAGCGCACTATGAATAGAAACCAGCGCTGAGGTGAGCTACTTCCTGCTAATTTTGTCAAAGCACGCTGCAGTCAGACGAACAGAAAATAAAATTTTTTTTTATTAAGTAGTTTGTTGTGAATGTATTTTATGTTTGGTGCAGACAGTAAGAGAGTCTCTCCATCTGCTGCTCCCCCAGGTACTCCCTTCCCTAAGTGCTTCATGCAGGTGGCTAAGAAGATTTTGTCTCGTCTGTTCCGGGTGTTTGTCCACGTCTACATCCACCACTTCGACCGGGTCTCCCAGATGGGGGCCGAGGCGCACGTCAACACCTGCTACAAGCATTTCTATTACTTCGTCACTGAGTTCAACCTGACGGACCACAAAGAACTGGAACCCCTGGTGAGTCAAACACACCTGGACCTGAGCAAACTAAACACCAGAGAGGCTTTAAATGGGGGCAAATCAGAAAGCAAACAACCTAATAAATAATAATTACAGATCCTTGTTTTAATTCGCTCAATTGATTAAATTATATTAAAATTTATAAATGAAGACAAGGTTATTTTCTAAAGGAACTTTAATTTTAACATTAACTTAAAAATCTGTATGTTTTAGATAAAAAAAGTAAGTATTATGTGGAAGGAGTTTAGCAAAAGCAAATAATTAAAATCAAAGCTTTAGCGCCCCTAGTGGTGAAACAGTGTAAAAGCGCCACCATTTCACAACGTACCTGAACATGTGATTCTTTTAGTACATCTGGTAATTATATTAATGATATATATAATACTATATATTAATAATAACATAGTAATATAATATCATAATACAATATTATAAAATAATAATACAATATTCTTATTATCTCATTATTTAATTTCCCTTTGGATTAACAAAGCACTTTTTAATTTAATTTGAATTATCTATTATTATTACCCAAATATTTGGTTATATATTAATTCACTTAACACACTTATATACAGGTGTGTCAATAAATTACAATACTGTAGAAAGGTTTGTGTTATTTCAGTAAGATTAAATGAAAATTTTTAACTGGTAAAGATTAATTTAACTTGGGGATATATTTTATGTAATATTTGATGTAATTATTTATATATATATATATATATATATATATATATCTTTAAACAAAGCTCTGTATAAAAAAATAAAAAAAGAAAGAACTAGAATAACCTTCGATCATGTTTGCATTTCAAGTATTTATTCATGTAATTTTACTTTATTTTTATTTTTATTTTTTTTTTTGCTTCCAGCTGATAGAAACCCCTGAAGTTTCAAATAAAATTTGAATATTATATAAGTCAGATTTTTGGGGAGGAGAAAACTTTCATATTCTGGTCGACATAATTATGGGGAAAATATTGTCAACAACAAGAGTCATTGTTAAAGAAGCTGGCTGTTCAGAGAGATCTATTTTTGGAAAGTTTAGTGGAAGGAAAAACTTTTAGACATAGGTTTGTAAGTACCTGGGAAAACCACAGGCAAAGTGTCCTGAAGTCTGGATAAAGAGGACTGGACTGTTGCTCCGGTGCGTTCAAATCAGGCTTTTAATTTGGAAATTAAGGTCGTAGAAAAAGTGGAGAGGCACACGCTGGCTTGAGGTTCGCTGGAGCTTTCAGAATGACAATTTGGGGGCTAAATCGTCTGCTGGTTTTACACATCCAAAGCCAGTGAAGCCGTTTCCTTCTGATGACGAGTTTTATGGAGGTAAAAGTACCGGCACGTGGATTAATGACCATGATAGCACTGGAGAGGAAGGAGGGGAAACCAGGCACTGCTCAGATAATCTATAGTAGGCTTAATTGGCTTGACCAAGTTCATTAACTTTGTTTATGATATGCTGATTTATTGAGAGGCACCTGTTGTGTCGTAGTGAGTGTTAATAAAAATAAACTTCCTGCTGTTCAGCATGAATGAGAAAATCTGAATCATGCAAAATACTCTGTGCAGCCAAAAGCAAAAACATGGAAATTCCCACCCATGAAGGTAAACACAGCAGCTCTGCAGGCTGGCTCGTTTTCATACATGTTGTGAAAACAAACGTTGTGACGTTTTATTTGGGTTTAAACTAAAGTTTTCTCTAAAACCACGCAGCTTTCCTGCAGTCTTTCTGGGCTTGCTCAGACTGAAGGTCCCTCCCCCCTCTGAGGAAACAGTTTATGGATTTACAGCGACATGTTTTGACATTTCTCGGATCTGAAAAGTAGGTCTACCTGGTCAGATGCTTGAACTTTAAGCTCAGAGCTTCAACCTTTAACCTTTAACCTGTTTTTGATCCATCGACGTCTCGTCATGCGATCATGTGCTGGAAAAACTCTGCTGCTTCAAAAGCAGGACTTCATTTCACCACCCTGGAAGATTAACAGTGAAAAATGAAAAGGAAATAAATGGAAATGTATTTTATGACTTATATATTATCTATTTGAATCACACATGTATGTTTCCTGCAGTGAATAGTTGAGAAAAATATTTATTTTAGCATCACAGAGTCACCATGCTGACCTAATTCAACCAATCTATTGGGGTGGGGGGGGGAAGCACCTTAAAAGTAATAATTACATAAATTCTTTACAATATTTTCACAAATTCTTATTAATATTTGCATGCAACATTAACTGGGTTTAGCTGTTGATTTATGCAAACTTGCAGAATAAAAAAAAAATCTTGTTTTTTGACTAGAAATGAAAAAAACGACACGTTTAGAGCAGCAATTAAGCCAAAACTGTACAAAAAATTTTCTACCCAGAACTCCTGCAGTGGCATCTTTAGATTCACCTGCTTCAAAATAAATAAATCTCACCTGTGAAAACAAATAACTCTCAGATTGAGCTCCTGTTGCTCTCCATTTATTAATCAACAGATCAGATGCGTCGTTTAGCGTACACTTGATCAATGCTATCATTTTAGCCAATAAAATGTTTGTTTTCTAATTTAAAGAAGGAATTAAATCATTTGTCTGTTTGTAATTTTATGCATTTCTACTATTGCATGAAATAGGTTTCAGTAGTTGGATGAAAAACCTGCAGAATGGGACAATTTTTAAAATATTAATTAAAAAATGTATCATTAGTTGTACTCAGAAAAAATGTAGAACGCACACATTTAAATTAATTTATGTCTTGAAAATTAAAGGTTTTTTTATTCTAGTAGAGCTTTATTAGGAATTAACTTGTTTATTTTACTGGTGCAGCTCAATAAATCAGAAAATCATTGAAAAGTTCATTTTTTTCAGTCAGCCATCGATACTGATTATATTCAGTGTTTGTTCATTGTTTTCTAATAATCGACTCGCTGTTGATGTCCACAGAAAGAGATGACTGCTCGAATGTGCCACTGAGGGACCCGAGGACACGCTGGACACGTCCGTCCGTCCGTCTCCACGACTGAATCAGAGAGAAACGGAGCAAAGAAATCCAGAGTCTATTTTTATATTTAAGTACTGTAATCTATTTTATCCACATTCTTTAGGTTTTCAACAAGAACATTCTCGTGTGAGGCAAACTATTCCTTTAAAAAACAAAAGAAAAAGAAAACTCTTGCAGACATGTTATCAGAGCACAGTATTAAGAGGTGTATGTTTGTGTTCATGTTTTTCTATTTTATTTCAACCATTCCACCATGCTATCTCCTTCCTCTCGGTTTAAAATGATCTGAAATTAGATTTTTATTTCTGACTGTAAGTCTTAAAAATCACTATGTTGTTACATTAAAGTGATTTCTAATCTGTTTTAAGTGGAATTGGTTTGTTTTTGTTTACATCAACACTGACTGGGTTCCAGCAAAGTTATTATAGTTAAACTAAAACTGGGAAAACATTTTCCTTAACTGAAATAAATAAAGACAGTAATTAAAAACGATTATAAAACTTACTGAAATATGGATATAATATTCTTCACTTTCATTTTTATTAATCTATCTTTTAGCATTTCAGACTGACATGACAGGCACACAAGCGGTTTACGTAAGCTGCCGGTAAATTACGGCGCTTTATGTTCCTCGTGGCGGTACTTAAAACAGTCTGCAAAATGGCGACAGCAAAAACTGGGACAAAATGCCAAAGTCAGATGATTGTTCAAGAATAATTTAACTGAAAACTGGTTGAGTATTGATTACCCAATCAATGTATAGATAATCACCTTGACTTTTTTAATTCTGCATCTAAAAATTAAAGTATAAAACAACTCAAACTAGTACTATAATAAAAACTAAATATTTAATTAAAGCTGCAGTAACTTTTATAAAGAATGTTTTTTATGCATTTTTTTTAAAACTGTCTCATGACAGTATAATATGAGACAGGTAAAATGTGAAAACATCGATCTCCACTTCTGTCATCTATTGCCTTTTGTAGAAATGCAACACTCTAGAGCTAAAGCAACCAATCAGAGCCAGGAGGAGGGACTTAACGTTGTCAATCATCCTCATGTACTCGCTGCTAAATGTGCTAATGGCAGAGAAACAATTTGTCGTTACAGAAAAACTGTTTATCTGTGTGGCCATGCTAACTGGCTTTAGCATTCATAACATTTAAGCTATCTCTGAGAGAGCAAGGGGGGAAGAGGATCAGATTTTGATTGACAGCGCTAAGACCCGCCTCCTGGCTCTGGTTGGTTGTTCTTAGTTGGCACTAGGAGACGGCAGAGGAGCTCAATGTTTCACATTTCAATTTTTGGTAGATTATCTGTCTTCTACTGTACTGTCATGAGATAGTGACAGTTTAAATAACATGCAAAAATATATATTTTTAGATAAGTTTCATATTACAGTTTTAATACTAATAAAAACTAGCTGGCTAGACTTAGACAAAAAGTCAACAAAATACAAAGACTATTATAACCCTGCTACTAAGCCTGTCAATAACAAATTTCGCTGGAAGATGCATTGGTCCACAATTTATTGCGATAAATGATCATGTACTTGCTTTTATACTATTTTCAAGCTACATAATGCTAACAGCATAATAATGCAGGAACACGTTCTCAAAGATAAATGAACGTTAAAATGAACATCTAACACTGGAACTGGAAGACATTTTAAATATCCAAGATACAAAAAAATGACAAAAACAACAAATAGAATGAGTTATAAAGTCTCTGTGAACAAAATTGTCCTTCAGAAAAAGGGATAGCCGGGACCAAAACTCAAGACTAAAGACTTCTTTCATCCAGTTTTCTGTAGAAAAAAAAATAAAAATGCTAAATCATACAAATTGAAATGATTGAGTTTGTTTTAATTTATTTTTGCGATTAATTAATTTATTGATTATTATGAGAGGGCTACCTGCTACATAGTAGCATGTTCACTCATTTTCACTGTAATGTTAAACTATTTAAGTCACAACTTTCAAACTTGAGGCCAGGGGGCCAAATCTGGCGCGCTGTAGCTTTTTTTGTGGCCCTCTGGACTGTAAATTACATCATTAAGTCCCTCCAGTTTTTCAAAGATCTCTAAAGTTTTAAAAAACATCAACAGATCCCCACAATTTTTTCTGATTTTACAGCAAAATTTTCTCAAAATTGGTCAAAACATTGGATTTATGTGACTGCTATCTCAGCCTTATTTGATGTCAAGTTATAGTCTCATAAGTAATAAAAAGTCAGATTTAACATCATACATTAGCGTAAATATTTTAAAATTTCCTTACAAACATTTCTAATTTAGCTCCATAAAATCTATTATTTTGATTACAAGACACCACAAAGGCAGTCACAAAATCCTGGAGGGATTACTGGGAAAATATATTATTTAATTGTAAAAAAAAAAAAAAAAAAAAAAAAAAAACACTTATTGAATGCGGAATAAACAGTTTAATTTGTTTTGTCTATACATTCTGGCACAACCGGCACTTTAAAAACATTACGAATTTTGATTTGGCCCAAAATGAAAATGAGTTTGACCCCCCTGATTTAAGTGGATGCGTTGGAACCAGTAAAGGTCTGACGGCGGCCCAGACCAGACGCTACCAAAGCCGGGTTCTGTTTCACTCCGGTCCTCAGATGTCCAACCCGCCGGTGTTGGTTGCTGATAAGCTTAGCAGATGAAGGTCACACGAGACCTGAGCCTCACGCGACGTGACAAGCTCCACATGGCCTAAAAATAAAAAATAAAATCCACGTCCTCAACCCGCCACTAGGGGGCTCCAGACACCAACACCTGCCTGCATCCGGGGAAACCCAGTCACCCCTCTGCTGCTGCGGCGTTTACAAAATCCGCCCATTGCGCCTGTTATAGGCACGAAGCGCTGACCTGATCTGGATTACGCAGCTTATGTAAGAAACAGGGCAGACTGTACTGTGGTGGAAACAGAGGACAGTTTGTTGTGAATGGACTCCGCCTGACGTGACCGGGTCAACCGCAGTAATGAGAGCAACAAAAACATCTAGTTGGATGGATGTGGAGGCACTTTTCTGTTTTAATAAGCAAGTTGCATAAATAAGAGGTAGTAAGTTTGAAAACAAATCATTAGCGACGCAGCTAGTAATTATTTTTGTAGCTGATTGTTCTGACCATTGATTAGATTTTTTTTTAAATGGCACATTCTACAGATTTTTCATTGCAATTTTAATGAAAAAGATGCACATAAACAATTCGGTTGCTTTTATAAATAAGAAAATAAACATTTAAAGGCTAAAATGCAAAATCATTGCATTCCCTTAACGTATTATTGATCATTTGTAGATAAATTGATTCATTTTTGCACTAACCAGTTGCTAATTGGATAACAAAATAGGACAATTGGAACCAAAATGCCACTTGAGGAGATGTAGGTAGAACATACTTACAGATAAAGGATTTTTTAAAATGATCTTAAATACAAAATATATAATTTTGTTGTACAGTTTTGGCCTTACTGCTCTGAATAAGTTGTTTTCTCAGAAATTGCACTGTTTTTGAGTTTGTAACAGTTAACAATTAATCAACTGCTAAATTAGTTGAAGATTAATCTGGTTAATTTTAACAGCCCCACAAAACATGCAGCATAAAACAGTGTTACATTTTGCAGAAAATAAAACTTGTTTCTGCTAAAGGTGGACGAGAAAGAGAACACTTAAGTGAAATAAAATTTAAGATAGACCTGAGCATATTCTACAACAAATATGTTCTAAACATACAAAGTCAAACATTATTTAAGGGTCTATCTTCACGCTTCTTTCGCGATTTTTTTTACATTTTTGGGTAAATTTGTTTAGTCTTCTCAGCACTGGCCTCCTTCAGTCTAATTCACCAATTTAATTTTATATTTTGCTTATTTTATGTTTGTATTAAACCTTTTCTCTTTTTCCTATTGAATGTAATTTAGAGTAATTTATTATAATAGACAGAAAAATATTCATTTGATGGCCATGTTTTAGCTTCTGAAGACTTTACATGATAAAAGGGTCTCAACTTACGACTCCGTTTGCTAGAGAATAAAATATATTATCCTTAGAGTGTGTTGTTTATGGATGCTAATAATAATAGAAACTGTAAGCTAATGAAGCCAACAAATTGCATCCAAGTTGCATCAGAAACCGATTTAGCAAAGACGGTCATCCTGGGAGATTCCCAGAAACCAAACCCTACAGGCGCAGAAGTAAAGGTATAATTCACAATCACGTCACTCATCCATATATATATGTGTGTATGTCTTTTTATTTGTTTTGTTCTTTTTTGTCTCCTAAAATCTATAGGATCTTCTTTACAGAGGAGAAGTTGGCTAGCTGAAAACTCCTGGCTGTAACGGTCGCTTTGGAACGTTGGTTTACTGTTGCCATGGTTACCTAAGTCGACGTTCATCCGCGGTCAAACGTGGTTACTTCTTTAAGGTACGTCAGTTGTCTGTAAGATGCTTATTAAAAGTTTAGGTAGGTCTGAGTTGTTTGTATTAACAGCACACCTGAAGCAGACTGAAAGCAAAATTAAAATCTGGACCTGGTTTAACTGGTGAACACGGTGTTACGTTTAAAGAATTTTAAACTTTGTATGGTGTTTACTTATGCTGTAACACTGTGAGAAAGAAGAAAAACAAACGCGATGTTATATGGTGTTTATGGTACTTTTGTGCTTAAGGGTGTATGTTTTACTTTAGCTTTCACAGAGTTTCGTAGGTCTGTGGTGTGTATTATTGAAACCATTGCAGCTACACTTGTCTATGACTTCACTTTTGGGTGATGTAACCCTGAGACGTGGTTGCACTATATCAGCATCAATCTCACCTTCCAAAGATTCAAAAAATCTCACTGGTGCAGACTCAAGAAATCCTAACAATGCACAACCTAGAGGGAGTTTTTTGCTCAAAAATGCTGATTTAAAGTTAGTAAAACGCCAAAAAATAAACTTACACCAGGTTTTTCTTTCATGCCATCTGTCAGAACAAAGCTACAGGTAATAGTATTAGCTTAATTTGACATTGCTAGCTATATTTAGGCTGTATGTGTAAACTAATCCCTGCAAATGATTTCATTATTAGTCAACCTCACAGCAAAAACAATAAACCTTAATAAATAATTTAGTCTAGTTTCATGTTCAAACTTAAAATAAGACAAAACTAACATAAAAATACTTTTTAAGAGCTCATTTTAAATAAATAGTTTCTTAATATTGATTAAAAAGGGTACTAGTTCCACTGGCAGATTATTTCACTTATAAAAAGACAATTAATCTGTTAGTGAAACTAGTACTTCTTTGTCAATATTCTGGATTATTTACTTCTATTTATTATTTTAAGTGTGCTAAGATATTTTGGACTAGAAATTAGACCAAAAATACTTTAGATGAAGTTTAGAAAAAACAGCTGAGGCATGCAGTTGAATGGTAGACGTGTTTTTATGATTTCAGGTGCAAAGAACGGAAAAGGGCCAGAGCTAATGATGTTTCCGGAGAGGAATAAAGTTGCCAAATCTTTCCCCCATGCCAATGCTTCGAGGAATCCTAACACTAAAATAGCTGTGAGGCTGCTTGGCTGGGATGAACCCATTGACACGAACGTGACACGCCTGCAGTCACGTTTCACTGGGAGAAAACCCAAAACATTATCACTGGTTATTAAATCTGATTATCTGGTACTTAATGAAAACATTTGTTATTAAAATATTAATTTTATCCTTAATTTGAGCAGGTCTCATCATGCTGGGGTTACATTTAAATGAATTTGTCCATGTTTGAGGTCAGCCCATCTGAAAGCAGATGTAGTGTTCCCGCAGGGAAATCCCCCGTTCAGAAATAACAACACACTCACCGTGTACTGGAATATATGGACACTTTAAAACTGTACTTGTTGAGTTAACATTTAACAAGTCGGAGAAACAAATACACTAATCTATTTTAACATCTTTTATGATAAAAAATCTTGTAACTTAATCCGTTTTGTACCAATATGAAAGAGCTAAGAGTATTTGTCTTGTTCAGTAAATACATTTCATTAAACACAATAACAATTATAATGGTCCAATCAACAGATTATTGAAAATTACTCTTCAATAATCAAATCAAGAACCAAAAGTAGTGAACTCAATGGTATTTATTAGTGAGACCCAATAGAGTCAACTTTATTTGACCGGTCTACTAAGGATTGGTCAACTTTCTTTAAACATGTTATTTTCTCATAATTGACTCGGCTTTTGGTCCAAAAGTTTCAGAAAGAAATGTCGGAGAGATTCCATATAAGCTTTAAGCTTTTATTTAAACTATTTTGGGATCATTGTGCAGTTGGAGCATCAAACTCTGCTAAAGTTTCAATCATCTGGCTTTAAACCGTCACAACCCATTAAACGAGGAGCGTCAAACTTATTTTTACTTCGGGCCACGACAAGATCATGAATGTCCTCAAAGATACATGATGCTTCTGAAATGGCCGGTATTATGTATATTCCAGGCACAATCAAGTAACTATGTTATCTTCAGTTTTTAAAAATTGCTAATTTTATCAAATACGATTTAATAGAAATTTGACTTTGCAATTTGATGCCTTGAGATTGGCCTCTGTCTCTTTAAGAAGCTCCTGCTCTTTGTAAAAAGTAAATGCTTGGTGTGCAACTTATTGAGAAACATTTAATCAGATATCAATGGAGATAAAGTTATACATCTAACCTTTTTATGATAATAAATCCCAATTAAATTAAACCTTGCTCATCCCACCATTCCTTCTAGATTGATTGAAGTGTTTGTTGTATCACCATCAGCTTCCCCTTCATTCACATGATGAATGAGAAGAAATGTATATGTCCTCTACAATACATTATAGCCTGTAAGACTTTGAAAATCCACAATAAATTTAAATATGTGTGTCCAGTTCTTGGTAAAGCTGTATCACCACCTTCCTCCTGCCAATGAGATTTTTTTTTTTTTTTTTTGGCCTAAATCATCTTTTGGCAAAAAAAAAAAAAGGTGCTGATTTTTTTTTTTTTTTTTTCCAAAATCACTGTTGGTGAAAAACAACTTAGGCCATTATGTCATCCCATCACTCAATTTCATAAAATTATTATGAAATTCAGGGTATGTAAACTTCTGACTGGTGTTACACCATTATATTTTTTTTATCTTCATTAGCGATTGTTCTACAGCCAATAGGAATAACTCAATATATCTATGTAAAATGTGAACATATTTCTACTTAAGTTGCAGCTTTAGTGTTATTTCTACAAGGATATTCACATTAGATACACATTCCACGTTTCTCCTCCTTCAGTTAAGCTTGGGGAGGATGGAAAAAGTAGGTTTTGACATACAAATATATATTTTAAAGAAGCCACATGATGTAACGTTGTGCTCCAGTAACATCGCCCACTGAGATGACCTCATAGCCTGCTGCAGCCCGATCCTTTTACAGGATTGTCCCTCCTCTCCCCCCCTTGTTCCCTGGCAGCGTGTGCTTTGCTTGTTACGTGTGAGATGAACCAAACCCAACCCTGCCTTTTGCTCGTCCCTGCCCCCACCCTTCTGTGTTTTTCCCCTGCTGGAATGTACCAGACAGCCTCAGAGTGAAAGCTCTGCAGTAGCTCCAAGACGCGAAAGAGAAACAAGGGAGGAATTCATGGCGGCCTGCGGCCAATGAAAACTAACTGACACTCGTCCAGTTTTGATTTTATACGCCACTGGCCCCGGGTGTTGTTTTCCTGGTACAGTGTGGACAGTTTTACAGTCGGAAGAGGGTTTGGTACATTTTGTGACTCAGCACACACCCAAACGTTTGACTCTGTGGGGTGTGAGTCATGCATCTGGTGGCGAAGCTTCTGCAAAACCTAGGAATCAGGGACGGATTAAAAGGAGGCGATTCCTCTTTTGAATGGATACAAAAACAAAAACAAACTGCTGAACTGAAAAAAAACAACATCTCAACAAGTAGTCGAGTCTCTGGTGGAAATTAATTCCCTTGAAATAAGACAAAACTTACAAGCAACCTTTCAGCAAGATAAAGTAAATAATTGCTCAATATTGATGAAAAAGTGCTGGTTTCAATGGCAGATTATTTCACTTATAATGTGGGAAAATGTCTTGTTACAAGAAAAAAAAAATCTGCCATTGGAACTAGTACTTTTCCATCAATATTAAGCAATTGTAGGTTAAAATAAGTTACTTTATCCTCCTGAAAAGTTACTTGTAAGTTAGTTTTGCCTTATTTCATGTGCACTAAGAAAATCTCACTTGGTGAGATTTTGTGTTTTTGCATTGTGGTTCAGAGAGCCGTATTAAATTCATCATGAATAGCATGTAAATTTGAGGCATTTAAGGATACATTTGACCCATTTTGTTTTTCCCTGTTTGAATGATCATATGATGTTTATAAACCTTAGGAAGAAGAATAAAATGCTGAAGTTTAAATTTAATACGATTCTCTGAACCACACTGCAAAAGCATAAAATCTTACTGAATATTTTTGGTCTAGTTTCTAGTGCAAATATCTTAGTACACCGGAAATAAGAAAAAACTAAATGATAAGTAACTTTTCAGAAAAGTACAGGAGCTCGTTTTAAGTCAATAAGTCCTAAACATTACTAGCTTCAAGTGAAATAATCTGCCAGTGGAACAATGCATTTCTCCTGTACTCTAATCCACAATGTAAGAACAATGGTTTGAATGCATTTATCAAAAATTTAATGTCATCCATTCATGATGAGAGTATTTGAATATCTGACCAGCAATTTGCCCACAATAGTGCTGCAATGAATATTGACATTGTTTAAATCTAAATAAGCCTAAATACATTAAAAATAATGTTCTGTGTTCTTTCAGATGAACAAACAGCTCAGCTTTATTACTCCAGAAAAAGAAGAAGCAATCCATCTGCAGGCTGATTCCTCAAACTGAAATGAAAAAAACAACAAAAAAACAGTCATACCCGAATGTTTTGTTATGAGTGGTTATGTAACAAGATCGCAGTGTGAGTTCACAAAGCGTTTCCTGAATCTAAATGGGAACAATGCTGCTGCAGAAATCTGCTCCAACTCAGAGTCAAAGTGGATTCCAGGAATGTTCCAGATCCAGAAGCAATGCTCCTTTAAAGCCAAAAGCTCATCTACTACAACCAGAGGCTATGTTTATGTGTCTTCTCCTCTGGAAGTCGCTTCCTTTTTGGTATCATATTGCTAAACAGGAGGATCAGGCACACTGGACACTCTGGGTCGCTGTGACCATCCTACTTCAGAACAGTATGCAGATTATTGTAACAGAGTAAGGCTTCTGGCTGCATGCAGATCACTGATCTCCTTGGCCTTTCAGTGTGTTTTGTACGTGCCTGAAGTGAATCCTATGAATGCATTTGCACATACAGGAGTTGTGAACAGCTTCACTCATGCCTGCATGTGCTGAACTGTTTGTACTGGAGGAATATTTTTGCAACAAACAGGTTCTATGAATCCTGCAGCCGTGTCTGTCATCATCTAACGATCTGAAATCCAAACAGTTTGACTTTCATTGTTATAATGTCCTGATTGCTGCACACTTCGGATGCCAGAGTCTGGAAAATAAGCTCTGTAGATGTTTTGAACCTGAGAAATGTTTATCAATCTATCAAGGTAGATTGTGGTTTTGAAAATGTTATGGTTTCAAAACCGCTAAAATCTGTCGTGATTTGATTACAGTTTAAAGTTTGCGATCTAAAGCAACATAACAATGCCTCTCCTACACCCACTGTTAACTTCATTTCCCCTCATTTGCAACAAAGTCAAATTTGACTCTTTTCAAAAATAATCAAGCTATTACCAGGATGTCTGTAAAGCAGCAGGCTGCAGGCTAGCTATGCCAGCTAAAGTAAAGAGAATAACAGCAAACATGTATGATATTCTGTGGAATAAGCTCTTATAAACTATCAAGTAACGCCTTTGTAAATCTGTATTTTTGCTCAGGTTTGCATCAAAGCAACATAGCAGCATTCAACTTCTATGCACCACAAATATGGAGCAAACTTCCAGAAAACTATAAAACAGCTGAAACACTGTGTTCCTTTAAATACAGACTAAAAACCCACATGTTTAGAGTTGCTTTTCAATATTAATAAATGTAGCATTGACCAATATATTTGATGGGTATTGATGATTTTGATGGTGGTGCTCATCAAAAAGTAATGTTTTTTACTGGTTTTCTGAATTGTAGACTGTATTGTGTTTTTTATGGCTTTGTATTTTTATGTTTTTATGATGTAAAGCACTTTGAACTGCTTTGTTGCTGAATTTTGCTTCACAAATTAACTTGATCGATTGATTGAAATATGTTACAGAGAGCATTATTGCAACTTTAACTTTAAAATTCTTTATTTAAAAAACAGATATGTTGCATACTAATTAAAAAATAATATTTGTTAACGCATCAGACTATAGTCTAAAGCTAAGTTTCATCTTCTCATCCCTCGGTTTATTGGTTTTACAACTTTTCAAATAGCAAATTGTTATCGATATTCTATTTTAACTCTTTCCTTTTCTACAATTTCTGCCGTTTGAAATAAAACCCAGGTGTTTTTATGACAGCAGCTTTGCATAAATATATATTTCACACTTATTACAGCTGAAAAGATTTTCTGTCTTCTTTTTTTTGAACAAAATATTACTTTTAAAAATTGCATTTTGCAGTTTAAAAGCAACAAAAACAGTAATGCACATGCACCACGTCTCTTTGAGTTGTCCAAGCTTGGTTCTCTGAGAAGAAGACCTCCGCCTTTCACGTCAGATGCAGAGTTGTAGCCATCTGAAGGTATTCATGTGTCAGTCCATCCCTCCCTGGCTTGACCTGCAGTAACTCAGACTACATCCCCACCCACTTCCAAGTGGGATCTTGTTTGTCTAAAAGCTTCGACTACACGATGTGCTCTTGGTACGGAGAGTGAGCTGAAAGCTTGCGTAATGTTTTCTACCTTCAGGTTTATGTTGGAGGGGCAGAAGGCGAAAGGAGGAGGAGTGGAGAGCCTTCAGTCACAAGACTATTGATAGCTAACAGCAAGCTGTACAAGGTTTGACTAAGGAGCCATTGATGTTACACAGAACTGGACTGAGCTGCAACAATCAGAACCACATGGAGTCAGATACAGCCTATGGACAAAGCATGTGATCTGATGAGACAGTCAGACTTGTTGACAAAAATGCAACATGTTCTCAAAAGGGTTTAGACCACATAAACAATGAATATAGTTGCCAGGAGAGCATTTACTTGCAGTAAATCCAAAAACCAATGTGATATTATAGAAATACTGCATTAACATGCCAACTGTGTGGTAATACTGCTGTGGCATCGCACAGTTAGCAGATGGTCCAGTTAGCAGGGTCATCTCTGCAAATTCAGACTTCTTGGATTTCTTTCAGTGTCAGAGCCATGACACTTTGTCACCACCATCGTCAGAACAAGAGCTTCATCGGACTACAAAACATGCACATTTGCGTCACCGTACATCACAGAGCGCTTATCTGCAGCTGCTTGTTTACAAACCTCACTCTTGCACAATGTCATTTACATACTCACGTTCTGCAGACGAAGCACACATGTATGACAACTTTATTGCAGCATATAATGAAGCAGAATATGTATTTGTTATTGCGTTAAATTGAGGTTTAAGCTCAAGATTTAACACATGAAAAAACACATTTTCAGGTGCATTCCAATGGGATGGAGCTATCTCAATATTACAGTATGTTGTATAGAGTCATAACACACATTTAAATTGCCTATGTAATGTAAATATAAAATGTTTTAATAATTATTGATGAAACCACATATTTGTGTACACTCTGTAATACACAAAGTGTTTTTCTAATCCTAAATGTTATAAAACAAAGCACAATTTACAAAAAATGTATTGTGTCAACTCAAACAAGCTTTAAAGTATGTGTAATTCTGACAGCATAACCTGTCAATACGTTATTAAATCAAAAATTTAAATGAAACCCCACGCATTGAAAACAATCTCTTCATAACATTGCATGAAGGAACGCATGTCTGCAATGAGGCGTGTACATTGAGTCAGACGGGGATTTTTAGCAACATCATAGATGCAACTGAATATAAAAGTGAAAGGCGTTTTACGTATATACATATTCCTAAGAAAATAGACCACGTTTTCGTCCTGCACAGGGCCATGTTTTGTGTTTTCATCGGCAGAGGCTTGTGATCTGATCCGTGTCGCGTCTGTCGACAACTTGTGCTCCGGGTGTCATTCTTTTGGAGTCTGTCTCGATTGAAAAGTCCTCACAAGAACAGTTGTACTGTGCCGACATGCACGTACTCACCATTTCCTTCCTCCACACACACACATCCCCTCGTAATGACTCTAAAGCAAAACAGAGCTCAGTGGCGAGCAATGCTGTCCCGTTATCTACACTTTTCATTAAATACTCCTAGAAACGCATCCAAAGATATTAAATGTTAAATCTCAACCCTTGTCAAGCAACGAAAAATATATTTTTTCTTCGGTTCAGAGAACGTTATGAATATTAAAATAAAGCGAAATGGAACCTTGCCAAGCATGTCCTTTTCTAGAAAGCACGTGACCCATCTAGTCAGTTGGAGTGGGATGGAGGGAGGAGCCAACAGGAGGTTATAAAAGCACCCACGCTGTAGTTTTCCAGCCACCTTCCACGTACAAATTATCCGGCGAATATCCCCTTTGACTGCCCTCAGCGGCCGTTGGAGCAGTGGGTCAAACAACGACGCTAACACTGGAGCTATAAACATTAACAACGGGGTGAGTAAACCACTCTTCACTTTATGTTATTTTTTGTTGCAAATGGCGACTTTAGTGTTCTGCTGGTCGACCGTTACAGTCCTATGTTTTAACGGTTAAGTCGCGTGCGCTGCACCACCAGCCCACAGCAGAAGTATGGGTTAGTTTAACGGTTGTTGGCATCTCCCTGCCTTTTGCATTTTGCTTAAATTGTATTCGCCTACTTTTGCTGGCTAGCCTGTGTTAGAATCTCTGTATTTGAACGCTCGAATTGGATTTGGTGTACACACGGAACAAAAAGCGAGACCATGTTGGAGCTTATGGTATTTTTTTTGTTTCAAATGTTCCTTAATGTGGGTGTGTTTGCCTTGTCCACGCAGGGCTCCCGTTTAACAACGCCACAGCAAGCATACCAGCCAGCGCAGTGTCATCACTTGTGACTCTCTCTGAAACGACTCGGTTTCGGAGAAGTGCAAATTGATACACCGCTAAATAAAACCACTGCCGCCGCACATCCTCCAGGGAACAAAATCCCCCGAATCAAAGCAAAAATGGTGCAAAATAAGACTGCCGAAGTCACTGGATTCCACCGCTCTTTCAAGGTGAGCCTTCTTTTATAGCTTTGTTGTGGGAGACTGCAGTTTTTAATCAGAGGACGTCTACCGGCTTGTGTTAAAGCGGTGATCGTCTTGTTTCAAGCCCCCTTCTTATTTCTGACAACCTTGTGCAGGTTGCTTAAAATTGCTTCAGCAACACATATTAACAATGGGAATATCTACATTGATCCTTAGCAAGGACTTCTGATTGTACTTTGACTTTATAGTTTGCCATATCAGTGATGAGTTACTGCTAATCTTTATTTAGAAGTTAATCAAGACGGTTTACAATAACAAGTATGTTTATGACTTCTCAGGGCCAAAATCCATTCGAATTGGAGAACTTCACCAAGAACGGGTCCCATCACATTGATTCTTCCTTTAATTTTGGTTCTGCCCCAAGACATGGTGAGTGTGCTCTGCTGAGGTTCTGAAAACTGCTTTTAAATCTGCACAAATCTTTTGATCAATTTGTTAGAAAACATTCTTTCTATAACTGTCTGTATCACATGCCCTAGATTTTATTCTCGTTTGTGTTGTTGCCCTCATTTACTCACGTGCTTAAAAAAATCTGTTTGGTTAGACATGCCTTCAAGCCAGCCTATTGACATTCCTGATGCCAAGAAGAGAAACAAGAAGAAAAAGCGTTGCCGAGCAACGGACAGTTTCTCTGGACGATTCGAGGGTAAAAATATTTCCTGTCCTTATATATATTATAGTGGTGTTTAGAGGCATATCAGTCAAAGTTAGCCTTTTTTTTTAAAGTATCAGTCTTATAAGTAAAACTGGGCTGATCTTGTAATGCGTCTCAGGAGGGAGTTGGCCATGTGGTATTTATTTGTGCATACGACAGTGATTAGGAGGTGTTTAACTGAAGCAGAGATGCAATGTCAGCAGTGTGGTTGTTTCCTTTTTTCACAGTTTAGGGCAATACAAACAATGGTTGATATTGGTTATCGGCCATAGCAGCAATATTTATTACTCCATTTCCAAATCTTACATTTCTAGTCAATATAGTGTCATAATTTCTCTCTGCTGTTTGGTCCACAGATGTCTACAGACTCCAAGAAGAAGTATTAGGAGAGGGAGCGTATGCCAAAGTGCAGGCTTGCATCAGCTTGATCACCAACAAAGAATATGCTGTCAAGGTAAGGCATTGCTACACACGACGCATAACTGGGATGTTTTTGAAAACAGTTACAGTGTTGCATCAGCCTTTTGTCTTCTGTGTGATCAGTAGATATGATTTTCTGAAAATGGTATGTTTCTTTGATGCTTGCAAAAAGATTTGTGGGAAACCGCTAGAGAGAATTTGGAGATTTTAATAATGTGGTATCTGTACTACTTGTTTTTTTTTTTGCTTAGTTTGATTTTGAAGAAATTCCTGTTCCTGTTTAGCTTGAGATCAGACCTCTGCTGTGGATGTTTGCAGAGGCTTTTCTGTGCTGCCTCTGCACTGTTTTCAACTTGCAGCATTAGCTGCTGTTATCGGATACTTCCTCTCCCAGTTCTGGTTTGAGCCTATTGGAGTGCTTGGCGGGATATACCCACCCCCTTTTTATTTTGCTCTTTTTGCCTATAGAGGACGCTCATAGCGAGAACATTATGTGCTATGAACTGTTCCAAAACAAAACCCAAAGAGGAAGGAGGGGGTGGTGGGTGAGGGTTGTGACCCAGTGTGTTTACACTGCTTTGTTCTAACTCTGCGTAGCTTTTACTTTTTTTTTTTTTTCTCATGGTCTTCCAAAGACAAAGTGAACTTTTTGTGAAACTTTTCCTAACTTTCTGGAACTTTCTGCTTTTCTTCTTGCTTGTAGATGTTTTTTTGGGGAGTGGGGTTGAACACTAAAAAGCTGCTCTAACTTCCTTCCATGTCATTGTCATAAACACTAAAGTGGTCATGCACACCATGCGTTGTTACTGTCCTTGTTAAGTACAGGGTGGGTTGCTCTGTGCTCTGGGTGGGTGGCAGTTATGCAGGGAGGAGGAGGCATGAAGGTTGGTGGTTATTGGAGGTCTCCTGAGAAATGGAGGGGGTTCGGACTGCTCCTGCCAGATGTCCCGTCTCTCCCCTCCCCCTCCAGGCAGTGGATGTTTTGGGTTGGTTGTATGTGGGTTTGTGGCAGGCGTCTGTGCAGCGTGTCTGGCTATAGGCTGAGGACAAAGGCTTTATATTGAAGTTACAATAGATGATGGTCTAAACTTGGTGAAGACTTTTTAAACAGTTTATTTTAATAAACTACATGCAATCCATCAGTTTAGTGTTAGCCTTGGTGTTTTGTTAATATTTAATTTTAGTTTAAATCCTTTTTTTGTTCTGTCAGGAGAGCGTAGTTGTGTTTTTGCTGCTGACTCGGACAGAATCGGTGAACAGGCACTGGTCTGCTCGTGAGCCTCCCGTCTGTGCATTAATCCTTAACACACACTGCAGCTCTGGGCCCCTCTGGCCTTCAATACAATCAGTAATCCAGCTTCCAGGAAGAGAGGCATGCGCAGCCTCCAAATCGGACAATAACCAACCAGAGCTGGAAATTTCAGGCCTTTTGCTCCGTCAGCAGTCTGTGTCTCTCTCCTGGGAGGGCGCTGTGCAGCTGTTGGCCTCGCTGTGGTGTTTCCAGACAGTTATTTTTAGAGTCCTTTCTGTTATTGTAAACAGTTTGGGATTAGGATCTGAGATCTTAGGATAACTGCTGTGGCCCTTGAAGAATAGAGGTGATTCACAGGGGAGTGTGTGAAAGTTGTTCATTCCCAACCAGCACATCTGAAAGTAGGATCAAATGTCATTGCAACAGTGCAGTAAGTAGGATAAAAGTTAGTAGGCAGGAGTCAAGTAGTGTTCCCAAATATTTGGTTGGTGAAATTGGTCTAATTTGCACCAAACCAGGATTCTTATTTGGGAACACAGAAGTTCCTAAATCAATTTTGTTGATATTTTTATATTTGAACCACGTTTTCTTCCGTTTCAGATGATTGAAAAAGGACCAGGTCATAGCCGCAGTCGTGTCTTCCGTGAGGTCGAGATGCTTTACCAGTGCCAGGGTCACAGGTATATTTTCATAATATGTTGTTTTAAAATGCATTCGGTAGTGACAACCCACCACAGGATACTTTTCTGTTCATATAACTGGATAACCAATGTCATTTAAACATTTATTTTCATCGTTCTGCAGGAATATTCTGGAGCTGGTGGAGTTCTTTGAAGAGGAAGACAAATTCTACCTGGTGTTTGAAAAGCTTAGAGGAGGTATGTTACCTTTTCCGCTGATAGTTTTGCTCTGTTATCTTTTCCACAAGGCTAAACTATCATCTTTACCCTCATATTAGGGTCAGTGTTGGAGCAAATTCACAAGAGGCAGCACTTCAGCGAGCAGGAAGCCAGTGTTATTGTGCATGACATCGCCAGCGCTCTAGATTTCCTCCATAACAAAGGTAAGCCTACATGCGTACAGCAGTGATGAGTTTCTTCTGACAGACAGACAGAACAGCTGGTGTAATAAAAAGTCTGATTTATTTAAATGTCTTTCAGGAATGGCCCACCGAGATCTGAAACCTGAAAACATTCTCTGTGAGAGTGCAGACA
The DNA here is from genome assembly GCA_903067095.1 of Girardinus metallicus. Lineage (NCBI taxonomy): Eukaryota > Metazoa > Chordata > Actinopteri > Cyprinodontiformes > Poeciliidae > Girardinus > Girardinus metallicus. Next base: position 29,611 of record CAEGAE010082722.1, on the reverse strand, counting down.
AGGTGACTTATCTGTCCACTTGGCTCAAAGGCCAACACATGTGGCTGATAAATATAATTTATGATAACACTTCTTGTTTTTAACTATAGCAGAATGACAAAAACTGAAAAATGTTTTGTTTTCTTGTTTTGCCAGATTTCTCCAGTCAAGATTTGTGACTTTGACTTGGGCAGTGGGATCAAACTGAACAGTGACAGCTCGCCCATCTCTACTCCCGAACTCCTCACCCCTGTAAGTACAGATTTTATAGACATTTTCCTGTAGAAACATTTATAAATCAGTCATTTTTAGCAACTTAAGTTGCACAAAAATGGTGTGATTTTTATGTCCTTGTTGGGGACAGGGACTTTATTTCCAGGCCGTAAAAACGATATCTTTATAAAATCCAGCTGACTGATTAGTGGTTGAGCAATTCTCGGAGCAGAGCAGTTCATGGATTGGGAGGAGAGACGCGTTTATGTGAGGTTATGATCGTACAGAGCAACGTTGTTTTCTTGGAAAGGCCTTGGATTGACTCCCAAATCCTCTCTTTATGAACCGCGCTTTTCCGAAGTACGATGACTGTCTGCTGGGGGAAAAGGCCCTCTGTTTGATGTCAGCGTCCTCTAGCTTATCAGTGGTAAATATTTAGCCTCATGATTTCGGAGGTCATGAGTGTTTAACCCCCATGTTGTTCTAATAGGAAGCATCTCCTTTGAACTGTATCCAGAAAACAGCATCTGCCGTCCCCGGAATCAGAAAAGTTGAACTGGAAAGCTTTCCTCTGCCGTCAACATGCAGTGTGTTGGTGGGCTGAATAGACTGAACAGAGCAGGTGAAGGATATCATTCAGGCCTGCAGGAATGTGTTGGGAAGAGCGAGGAGGCTTTCTACACGTGTAACTCTAGCTTCTTTGCACCGATCTGAACCGTGTCATACTCTTTAAGCTCCTCGATGAACTCTGTGTCGTATTTTGAGGCTCCGAGTAGATTTGAAATGATGCTTTGGATTGTAGGATTTCTTTTACAGATGAGTTGATCCCAAGGTTGGAACACTGTGTAATATCCTTGAGGATTTAACGCCACAAAAAAAGGCAATATAACTTTTACAAGGCTGTGTCCTGAGGCATGGATATGGAAAATACAAACTCTCATTTCCTTTCCTTCCTTCCTTCATGTGAGGAGGGACAAAATCATGCCTCTTCTGCACAAGTCTCCGCCCAGAAGCCCCAGCCGCACTCTGCCCTTTGTTTTTAATACAAAGGCTGTTCATAAGGCTTATTCTAGAAATTTTGGTCCTTCCCCCCACCACCCAGCAACTGAGCAGTGATTGGCTGTAGCAGTGAGCAAAGAGGAGGGACAAACCCCCAGTCTGGTCATGCGCTGAAGCTTGTTTTTGTTGCCTTGATCACTGGAACAATGTTATCTGATTGTCACTTCATTATTAGTTCTTGCACCCTGCCCCCTTTTAGTCACATTCCTACAGCTGCTGTTGCGCAATAAGCGACCGTGTATTTATTGCTGCTCCTGGTTGTAACTAGCTGTTCCCAAAGCCTTTTAAATTCAGATCATGCTGGCAGCAGTTCCACTGACACTTATAAATTAAATGATCCTGGTCAAGGGAGAGAACATGAAGCTTCCTCTGGTTTAATTTAATACGAATCCTGGTTTTGCTTAAAATATTTTCAGTTAAAGAGAAGAACTGAAACAAGAAAATGCTCTTTTGATTCAAGGAACTGCTTTTGTTCCTTATTACTGCTTTTGTTCCTTGTTACAGGTGTGCCTGCCTGACCGAACATGTTCTCAGCCAGTAAACCTCTTCAAGATAATCCTGTAGTTTACAAACAGCAGAGGTGTTTCGTCAGTGCTGCCAACATGGCCTGACTAGTCACATGGCTGGTGGAAAGCCCCAGGTTGCACTGCCTCCAAATGTAGCCGCAGAGTAGAAGATAACTGCAGCTTACAGGAAGGTTTAGAGGATGTTACTGTAAATGAAAAGGTGATTGCAACAGATGTGCAGGAAGAGTAAGAGATGTCCCAAAAAGATAATTTCTATCGCATTTTTAGTTTGCTGACGTCTTTATATTTTGTCAGACTGTTCGACCAGCCTGTTAAAGAGCTGACTTCTTTCCACTGGTGACTTAAGTATGTAGGAGCTAAAGCATCATTGTGGGGGTTTAACGGCGTTTTGGCCCAAATCCAGTGTGCTTGTCTGGGTAACGAGTCTCCCCAGACATGGTGGTGCAAAGGAGGGGGAGGGGATTTTGTGACAGAAGCAGCTTTGTTTGAGTTGAGGTTCCTGCGCAGTGAATTTTATTGCATAAGGAAGCTGGGGGTGTCGGCGACAGCTGGTATATGGTACTGGGATACAATGAACGCCTGCTCAGTGTATGTAAACGCTGTTCGTCTTAAACAGAAAGGATATGTGGCATTTCTAAATTAAACGCAATGTTTTTTTTTATTATTATTATTTTAAATGATGCGAAGTCATCCTGTGACGTATACATCTTAATCCCCAACAATAAGCTTTAAGGCTTCGTCTTGGTGAACCAACAACCTGCTTCTCATCTCCTCTCCCAAACCACTTAAACATTTGGCTTTTGTGTTGCAAGGTTATGTAACTAACCAGAGCTCAGCCTTGGCCCCAGCGGTACAGGATGGCCAATCCTCTTCCACTGCTTTGCTGTTTGGCCTAATTTCTTCCCCAGTTACACAGCGAGGCAGAAACTCGGTTGTGTAAAGCTTTGTGGTTGACCTAAAGCTCCCCACATTTGTTTCACGACGAGAGCAAAACCATTAAACTGGAGCAGAATTTTAAAATTTGAGCAACATGACTGTCACGCTGTGTGCAAAAATAGCTTCTCTTCAGCCTTAACTCTTGTAGCCTTGAGGTATGTTGGTTGTGATTTTCCTATGCTTATAAACGTTTTTCTCCCTCAGTGTGGCTCAGCAGAGTACATGGCACCTGAAGTAGTCGAGGCCTTCAGTGAAGAGGCTACAATATATGACAAGCGCTGCGACCTTTGGAGCCTCGGGGTCATCCTCTACATCATGCTGAGCGGTTATCCGCCCTTCGTGGGCCGGTGTGGCGGCGACTGCGGATGGGAACTGGGAGAACCCTGTCACACCTGCCAGGTAGCACTTTAACGCTTTAATTCTTTCACAACGTGAGACGAGTAAAAGCAAAGATGGCTGACGGTGAATCTCTCTCCGCCTGCAGAACACTTTGTTTGAAAGTATCCAGGAAGGAAAATACGAGTTCCCAGAGAAGGACTGGGCTCACATCTCCTCAAGTGCCAAAGACCTGATTTCCAAACTTCTGGTTCGGGATGCCAAAAAACGTCTGAGTGCCAGCCAGGTGCTGCAGCACCCCTGGGTGCAAGGGGTAAGCTCGGGCTGCATGTCTGCAAATGCATGGGATGTTTGACCTTTGAACTTTATCACTAATCTGATATTGTGTCTCCTTCTTTATAGGGAGCATCTGACATTTTATCAACATCCATCATCCATCAGAGGTAAGACGACTTTAAAACTCCAACGGGAGGGCTGAAACGATTAATAGGATTAATTGATTATTGAAATAATCAACTAATTTAGTAGTCGATTAATTGTTAACTCAATCAAGTTTCTTTGTATAGCACATATAAACGCAGTTCAAAGTGCTTTAAATCATAAAAATAAAAAGTCATAAAAACAACAGTCACTAATTATACTGGAGTACAGATTCAAAAAAAGCTTCTTGCTGGAAAAAAGCAACATATTCAGAGAACTAATTGAGCAAAACTGTACTATATATATAATTTTTTATTTTTATTTTTTTGCTTTTAAGATGGGAAAAAAAAAGAGTTTTGTCTGTAAATGTGTTTTACCTAAAACTCCTCAAGTGGCAGTTTTAGTGTCAAATTCATTAAGGGAATCTTATGTTGTTGCATTTAGGCAATACAATTTTTTTTTTTTATTCAAATTTGTTTATTTGCAACTTTAAATATCTTAAGGCTTTTGTAGTTGAATGAAAAACATGTAGTGTCAATTTTTTTTCATCTGATTAATCATCAGAATAATTGTTTACTAAGACAATCGTTCGTTGCAGCCCTATCCAGCAATAACGCCTGCTTTGGAACATTTTTCCTTTTAGCTTATTTGTTTTTTGTCTGATTTATGTCCTCCAGGAACAGCAGTGCCATGGATTTAACATTCTTTGCTGACAAGGCCATGGCTGTAAACCGGCAGCTGGCCGAACAGGACGGCATGGAGGAGCAGCAGCAGCAGGAAGTCCCGCTGGTCGTAGCTGCTAGCGGCTCCTCCATGCGCCTGTCGCCTCCATCCAACTCCAAGCTGGCCCGGCGCAGGCAGCGCAGCAGCCAGCTGAAGGGAGGCCCCGTCTCCGCTGCAGAGCTCTGCCAGCTCCTGGCTCCTCTCGTCATCGTGGGAGACTGCGCTTGAACCGTTTCATCCTGGAGTTCCTGAAACCTCATTTTTAAGGACTTTCCAGGCTGGACTTCTCTGATTTTCCCCCACCCCCCTCCACCCCAGTTTTGGCTCCTCCCTCTTTTTTCTCTCAATCAGGCTTTGGTCCCGACCTGTGAAGACGGACGGCGCTTCCAGCCATCCCTCTAAATAATGCCTTCTACCTTTATGCAGCACTTCTGAAGCACAACGACACAGGGCCTGCATAATAGCACATTCAGGTTGGGGAGGAGGGCCAGTTCATGTTTTGGGATAGTATTTTTATTTTTTTTTTCTCCTTCATATGACTCAGTTTATAAGTCAGAACTTTAAGCTCAGACACCAAAGGACAACCTGTTGTGCTGCTCCCATGTTACAACTGGATCCACTGTGAATTAAGTTATCTGGAATGTTCTCTTTGCCTGTATGTATACGCATGAGCGGCCCATCTGCTGAAACATACAAGCTTATGCAATATGCCAATATGAAGGCTGTTCTGTCTGAAAAGGATTTTGTATCGGAGAGGCTGAACGGGCTGGAAGCCACTTCCTGTCTGTGCCTGGTGCGGCCCGTTTTGTGGCTAGAGACTGCTCAGATTTATTGTTTTTTTCCGCCCCTCCATTCTCTCATTTGAGCTTCTGGAGCATGCACTCATCAGCCTGGTGGCCACGCACTTAATGCTTTAAGAGCAAAGAATGTTAATCGGTCTCTTTTCTGTCCATAACCCATAATGTGTTCTGACCATACATGCCAAATTATTAGCAGCACTTGTTGGAGACATTCAGACCAGGTCTGATGGTTTAAAAGTGTCTGGCCACCCAGTACAGACTTTTAGCTTGTATTACTGGTATGTTGGTTCAGGCTAATTTCAGATTCTCTTAAACGGCTTAGCAAGTGAAATTGGGTCAGTGTTACTTTCAGTGTAAGGAATCCACAACGTGTCCCTTTTTCTTTTTTTCTTTTTTTTTTCTACCAGCAGATTTTGTATATATATATTTTTTTCTGATGAAATTGTGCATTTGATATTTAACCTTAAATATTTTGCAAGTAAAGGTTAGAACTCCTTTAAGGGGTTTGAAAAAGCACATGGTCACTGTGAGCAGACTATCTTTTTGTTGTTTTTGTTTTACCCCCATCAGACGCATCTAAAATTTCAACCTTTTTTTTTTTTTTTTTCCATTTTTTTTGGGACGTACACCCTTTCTGGAACAACAAAACTGCTTTGCAAATAAAAAGCTGGTAATATTTTTCAGGAAAAATGTTTTTTAAAAAGGAAAAACATTCCACAAAAGAACAAAAAAAACATTTGAAATTAGCTGTATTGTGAGCTTATATTTTATCTTCTGACAACTCCACATTAATGTGCCACATTTTTATCTTTTAGATGAGTGTATTGTCTTTTTAAATCCTGGTGCTGTTCAGTTTAGACATAGCTCCAGAATTTGTCCTTTAATTTTTTTTTTTTATGTTTATTTTTTTAAGTTGAGAGTATGCTGTATGAGGTGAAATACACAAAGCTTGTTTAGTTAATCTGGAGCGTTCATGCACAGTGAAGGCAAGTTTTCTTTCTTTTTTTACTTTTGTACGTCTGAAAGTTGGTAATAATTGTTCCGATTACGTGAAAGGCATTGGACTGGTGACGTCGTCGTCTCAGCGCTGAAGCCATTTCACCAAAGAAAGTGCAAGTTGTGACGATGAACATGTAATCCATCATGTAGCATTGAGACGTGAGGAGACTGCTATGTGTCCATGTCCTGTTAGCAGCGCGGCGGCGGTACTCTGGAAATGGTCTCAAAAAGGCCGCTTTATGCTGATAATAGTTCTAAATACCTTTCTACAGACACATCATTATGGGGGTTTATGTCTTACAATAAGACTTACTTGAAGTTTATATATGCAGCTGTTTCTTCTCCAGTGTTGGAAACTACTTTGCTATCAATCTTAAAGCATTATGCTGACTATCCAGGCAATCTTTAGGGGTTTTGAAGATACCTACACATTTCAGTATTTTTTTTTTTTTGCCTTTTTTTTCTCCCTTTGTAAGCTTCATCCAAGTTGTTCCCTATTTTCTGACGGGGCTGGAAACTTGTTAACGCACACACTTTGGCCACACTCTAATATCCTCACAGGTATAATTAAGAGTTTGATTGGTCACGACCATTTCTAACATCTGTCCGGTGGCAGTTTTTGTTCTGGTCTGTCTTCTTGTTTGCAGGGAAAAAAAAAAGGGGGTGAATTAAATCTTTCAGCCTCTGTTTTTTTTGTATTGTTTGTCAAAAAAAAAAAAAAGTGTTAAAATACAGTCATTCAAATGGACAGTATCACAAGCCTCCCCACAGTTTGAATGTAGCCCACAGGCCAGGTGTCTAAAAAAAAATCCAGCAACATGAATCACATGTTATAAACGGCTCCTCTGCATCGACATGAGCTTAGCCTGTTTGTACTGATGCAGTCCTCAAGCATTTTAGTCAACTGATGCCTAATTTTAACACTGAACAGCCCCAGGCCTATTGTGCTCAGGGGAAGAAATTTAAAGTATAGAAGTCCTGTAAGTACAAAACATTTGATTTAAAATAAGCACTTTACTGTACCATGTGAATGATTGCAGTTCACTCAAGGCAACATTTGACAGTTGCAACAGATTTTTGTATTGTTTTTCTAAAAAAAAATAAATAAATGAAAAAATGCAATAAAATGCTTTGAACTACATTCTGATCTTGTGTGCACAACCTGGTCATTCTCTTATGCAACTCCACTCAAACGTTCTGGATTCCGGTACAGTTTGGGCTTTCTCCCTTTGACTCGGATTCTCTCCGGTCGGTTTTTGACCGGGCCAATCAGCGAACAGAACGAGACGTTGTGAAGGATGACGTCGATTTTCTGCGCTGTTTTAGAACTATAGTCTGCCCGTAGTAATGGCCGCAGAGTTTAGTCCGCGCTTCCAAATAATTATTTTATTGATTGTAATTATTAAATTAACATCAACAGCCGCCTCGTTCGGATCGGCACTTCTATCTTCCCAATAGAGGACGGGTGACGTCGAACTGGCGCATTACGTATGTCACGAGTAAACGTGCATAGTTTTAATGTGACGTCACACGTCCGTGCAGCGTAACTGACTGCTATACTGGCAGGCAGCGGCTATGAAAACGATAAACAAATCACAACCAACTCTTACTTGATTACAATTTTTGAGTACTCTACCCAACTCTGTGTAATACTAAATACCAGTGATATTTGATGAACTTGCTGCCGAACTAGCAAAACTAGCTTAGCTAATGTAGCTTAGGCTAAGACGGACATGTAGTCTAGTGTGTGTTGCTACAGGTACTTACTCTGCCAGTTACTCAGAACCTTTTTATTCACACACAGAGTTCGTACATGTTTAAACATTGATTGTATGTCCATAGATTTGAGGCAGTGAAGCTCCTCCACGATGTACGCGCTCTTCGTTTTTACTGGGTAGCTATATTAGTATGAGATCGGAGGCAGCTTGGTCACGTCGTCTGACGTATTTTCCTCCTCTGAATGATAGGGGTCTGTTAGCAGAATCACTTTTGGCTCGGCGTTCAACGTGACAGCATGAGGCAGTTTGGCTTCGGGTTATTCTTTCTTTGTTTGAAGGACACACCCTTTATTTTACACTTGTGTTAAATTAGACATGTCACATGACGTGACACACAATCATCCAATTAGAAAAACAAACAATGAGCGCACAAAAATATTCGTAATGTCAACAGGGTCGATCCCAACACCAGGTATTTTTCCACATATTTTCTTTCTGTTGGTCTCGAGGCCATGCGTCAGTTATGCTTTACGCATGAACTTGCCTACTAAGATGGTGTGGATCACTTTTGGTTCAGACTTGTGGGAACTATCTGGGTAAAATGTAAAACCTCAACACCGTCCACACCTCCAGGAAGAAACCGTTTGTAGAGCCCAGACCCTCTGTACGAAGCAAAGTGTTTCACCTGGCTGATCTGCTTACTGCAGCGTTTCTTTATCCCCCTGATGGGAAACACCTGAACTATAACTTTTATATTAACAGCCTTATCTCTTGGCCAAGGCTGAGGCCGTTTCATCCGGATCTGAAAACACTCCCTGATACCGACATAGACTGCCCCACATGTGTCCTTGGCGGTGAGTAAATATGAGCTCACTTGTTTCCAACCTACTTAAAATGTGACTAGTTTCACCTTAAGGCAGCAGCTGTAGGGGGCGCTCTAAGCAGAAACCCGGGTCGCATCATCTGACAGGACTGATGCAACCTCCTGCAAGAGCTGCAGGAGATTGAAAATACCTTCTGCTGAGTAAAACAAATGCCAGTTGTTTCACCCCGGGGTTACAGTTTGCATCAGATAAAATATCACCTTATGTTTCACTTAAAATGGGCCAATTTAAGCATCACTCTTAATTTGACAGCCATTTTATTTCATATTCAGCGTTCCCTTATGTTATAAATGTATTATATTGGGTCTTTCAGTGTGTATTTTTGCTTTGTTCATAGGACACGCGGATATGAAATATCAAATACCAACCTGTTTGTTACATAACCTCTTTTTCTGCACTGCAGACGTCATAGATGGGACATTAAATGATGCAACACCAGGCTGCTTTTTGGTACAGTCTGGGGAATATTTGCGTATTTTCATCTGACCCAGAATGGGTATCTAGCTCCCCCTGCTGGGCAACTCTGATTCTCACATTTTATCGCTTTACTTTTTATCATGTGGGTCAAAAATATCCAATCAAAAGCAACTCAAGAGCTGACAAAAAGAGCGCACTTGGGATCTTTTATAACCACCTGCTCAACAATAAACTAAATTAAACAAATGTAGTCTGATATGTTTGTTGGAAATTGAAGTATAAATAGATCCAAAACTCAAAACACAGCGCTTCACGTTTGACTCATTGAAATAAAGGCATAAAGTTTGCAGATTATTGCAGGTTTGATTAGAAAAAGTACAACAGCATGTTGTTTTGTCTCTTTCTCTACAAACTCCTGCTATAACCAATAATATGTCAAAATCTGCTTTTCAGTAAAAGTCACAGAATAAACATGATCATATTTGCTATAAAATTTAAGAAATACAGTGCACAATTTTGGTCATTAAAAGATTAATACTTGTGTTTTAACCCTAATAGGGTTCAGAGTAGAAACATTTTGAGTTGAGCAATAATATTTTGGCCTAATTTAAAATAAAAGTCTCCATCTGCATCATATATTTTTGCTGGTGGGTTAAAAATTTGCATCATTCTTGAATTACAGCCTCACAAATTCAGTTTAGGCCTCCACCAAATGTTAAAAAGTGTGGATCAGAGAGAACCCTATTATCTATAAAAATAATACTGAATAAAAAAATAAAGCAAAAACAATAATTAAATCCAACCAAATAAACTAGTACACTGAAGAAGCAGCAATATGAATGGCTAGCATTTCTCTTTGCCCCAACACTTCTAATAATTTGTTTTTTAATTTGAATCTTTTCAAGGTTTCGGTCAGATAAGAATATACTTTTCCTTATCACATTTCTTACAAAGTAGCATAACAAGCTCTGATTACAAAAGCAATTTCCTGTGTTATTTTTCCCTATTTTAAAGTGTGTCCTGTTCAATCCAGAATGTCAAAATTTGAGTCTTTATATTATATATTCTCTCCTGCTTTTTTCCTCCACCTCTCGTATCTTTTATTTTCCTTTGTACAGCTTTATAATTTGAGAAAAAAATCCATAAATCCAACTTAAATGACCTCAAGATGTTAACCTACTAATAGGCAGTCAATCATTACCTCACCTGTCACCTGTCCCTGCACACCTGGGAATAATAACAGGTGTTCAGGAGCTGATAAAAAGCCTGCGCACGAGTCTGGCTGAACTTTGACAGTGGCTGTGCAGGTAGGTATCATTTAAGAAGCTTCTGGCTAAAATATGCATTTACGTTTGATATTTTTGCTAGTTTGAAAGCTGAAATGAGAAAATTACTTGTTTACTGAAATTGACTGTAATCATTCAGCGACAAACTGCACCAGTTTTTGATATTTGTATATATTTTAATTTTAAGGGCCTGTTTGTATTATTAGGTGAGTACATTTTGGACATTTTATTTCTTTGCACTTGCAGACTAAGTATCCCATTTGGTTAAAGTAATTCACTTAAACCTAGCATAAAATGTACTTAAAAATAATGATCTGACTCTTGGTATCTTTGAAATTCCTTTTCTTGTCATTACTTTATCCTCTGTTTTATAGTTTTCTAAAGGTTTATTGGAATAGTTCTTCTACACCTCATGCTGCGATTTGAGCACCAAGTCGACGGCGGAGAAAACTGGAATAGCCTCCAAGCGTGGAGCTGAATGTTGGAGAGTTTTGGAGGAATCTACAAAACCCAGACATCATCCATGTGGGAGGAACTGTCCCTAGAGGGGGAACCCATATGCACAACCTCATGCTAGAAAAATTAAATATGGCTGCTGCACATAAAACAAAAGGGAAAGTTGCAAACATGACCGTAACACAGTTGTTTCTAATTTCTTGCATCTTAAATGAATCGAACACACTGTATTTGTGAGAATGTACAAAATGCTGACATATAATCAGCTTTTATTGAAAGTATCATGTTGGCATCTCTGATATGTCTGACTTGTAACTTAAGGCGGTTATGTCTTGTTTCTGACTTAACTAAACCAATAAAGCGGTGGAGGAATACTTTAAAACAATAAATTAGCCATTTTCAATGTTTGCAACAAGGTGATGACCTCCCACAAAAGTGTAGGATTTTATGGAGTTTATCCTGTTGCAAAACTAGGCAGTTGTACTAAAAGCGGAAGACTACATGTGACTTAATTTGTGTTAATAAACTTTTCGAACCCTTGCCTCTTTAATTTCATGTATGATCATACTATTAAAAAGCATAGTAACTTTATTAGTGGACGTCGTGTTGAGACGAACTATAAACCGATAAAAAGCTGAACCTGTGATTCAAAATAAGGCTTTCATTAGAGATAAAGCTACGTTCCTACTGTTCTAACGGTCATTGTGTTTCGAGTCTTTTGGAACCTGGTTTCATTTCCGCCATCCCTCTGACGTGATCGAACGGAAACTCTCGCGAGACTTTCGCTCTTCTCATCCAGTCTGTCATGGCGCCTTAGGGACGCTGTTATTGTTCCAGTTTGCTGGTTGTTTGAGAAACCCGACGCGGAAAACAAAGCCCGTGGAGGACGTGCGGGCATGAGACGACACTTCGGAGATAATGTTAAGATCCACCGGCTTCTTCCGAGGGATTGACTGTCCGTTTTACGCGGGCTACAACGACAGCAAAGGCAGTCGAAATGGGTGTAACAGACCGTACTGTCACTTCAGACACAGCCGGCAGAGTCGGCCGTCCTACGGAGACGTTAAAAAGCTGCAGTCTGGACAAAAAGGTGCTAATTTAGTTGAATATTCATTTCATTTGTCTTCGGTTGCGACAAAATATGTCAAACCGTCCGTGTCCCGTTGCTCTGAAGTGAAAGCTAGGTTTTGTTATGTTTCTGGTGATGCCCTTCTCATTTTGTGACTACTGCAAGCTGGGAGACAATTTTAAAGATATTTGGATATAAATTTATACCACAGAGACATTAGAGCATCCAAATGTAGAGCATTACAAAGTGTATTGTGTTGCTTTTTGGTCCAAAGACGGTTTAGAAGTACCTCTTAAAAACATTTAACTACAGTTAAATTAGCCTTAATGTGGCAGTTAAATTGCGAAATTATTTTTTTGATATTTAAAATGCCAGTATAATATATGAAAGTTTGAGGATGTAACATGAGAAAATAAATGCCTTTACAAGACAATATAAGTGTTTCTGCAAAAACATATGAACTACATCTCTTAATCATACTCCAGTATTTGGAGGAAAAAAAAAAGATACTTTTTTAAAATCAGTTTATAAGCTGTTGTATAATGCTACCTGTATTTCATGGTATCTACAACGTAAATCCTTTTGCTTTCTTGGAAAAATAGAGGTTCACCCCTGAATATACTACACTGGGAACTATTATAGCACAGGCATTTAATAATGAATCAGACAAGACTGCTGAGATAAAATAAAAAAGTAAGCACAGGTATCCTCTAATAGAGTCCCAGTGGCAATATTTTTCACTCCTCCTGTAGTTGTTATTATGTTTCTTTGGAGTTTGGTTTTTGCAACATAAAGCAAGTGTTGAAACGTCTCTCTTTAAAGAGTCCACCCTTCCTTCAATCCAATATTTGGATTTAAAAATAGCAATTTGCAAGACTTTTTGACTCTTGTTTCTTTCTTTGAGATAAAGTAATTGCGATTTTTTTTTTTACATCATGAATATCTCTCTTCTTAATTTTATTTAAAAGCCTTTCCATCCAAGATTTTCTGTTTTTTTTTCTATCTGGAAAGTTTCCCACATGTTCAAATTTTTATTCTCTTGTTTCTTTTTCCATCCGATTTGTACATTTTCTAATGAATAATTTGGGCTGCACAGTGAAGTTGAAAGCTGAAATTAATATTGCTGTTAGGGGAGATGACCAATATTTAAGACTATTGTATATTTTCCCTATTCAACACTGAAAAATCAATAACACAGCTTATGTTTCTCCTTTGCTTCAATTAAACACTCCACAATCCTGTGCTGCATCGTTGCATGGCCAAACAAAAACCACATGGCTCCTGAAATATACACACACGCGCGCAAATGGCAACAAAATTGAAATAAACATTAGTTGTTATTTATTGCAGGATTTATTCCATCTGCATTTGTCATGTCAATATTTTAAAAAGTATTTGGTTCTGCATCTTTTAAGCCAAATCTTTACGAGCCATTGGGAGGAAAGTTATACTGCAAAAACACAAAATCTTACCAAGTATTTTATTTTTTTTGTCTAGATTCTAGAGGAAATATCACAGCAAGCTTGAAATAAGATACAAGAAACTTACAAAGTGCCAAAGATATAGGAAGTTGTTTTAGGTCATTAAATCCTTCATATTGATAAAAATGTGCTAGTCCCATTGGAATATTCTTTTACTTGTAACAAGACATTTTCCCATGTAATAAGTTCATCTGCCATCAATCAGTTGATATCAGTCGATATTGATAATTATTATTTTGTTGCTGTGTTTCTTGCAGACCAGGGTTACGATCCCTTCAACCCAGAAGTAGTGAGACCTCAGGAGCAGCAGAATGGGCAGCCTGCTCCTTCTGGGGACCTCAGCGGCGCCTTGGAGATGGTCAACAGAGCCATCGAGGAAGTCCGTGGCGAGGTGGAGCGAGAACAGCGGAAGCTCTCTCGCATCGGAGACGAACCTTACAGTCCCACTGAGAAGACCGGTTCGTCTTCATCCGACGTCGCTAAAAACCAAGCAGCGGCCTCGCACCTGGCTTACGACCCTGGGAGCTATCAGATCACATCGGGAGGATACGATCCCACCCCGGGCTGCAGCAAGTACACCTTGGATTCAGACAGTCAGAAGTCCAACAGCAGCAGCTCTATGGAATATGTTCCCACTTCCCTGAAAAAGCCTCAGTCTCGGACACAAGTGCCCCGTCCTCCCCAGAACACTGCATCCTCTACAAAGAGCAAATACACTCTGGACAACTGTAGGCCGTCTACAGATATGGAGTATGACCCTCTGTCCAACTACTCTGCAGGGATCGCAGTGAAAAACAAGAGAGATGAGGGTTCAGTTAAGACTGACTATAAGAAGGCTTATCGGCTGGATGCTTCAGATAAGGAGGGTAATACAGCTGGGAAAAAGCCACAGCAGGCGAGTATAGACTTAAAAAAGTACACCATCTCCGACTCTGATGGGGAGAGCTCTGAATCAGAGTACCGACCCACATCGCTTAGCAATCTCCAGCAAAGAAAAGCCAACATTGTGTCGGCCAGGGACGCTTTGGGGAAAGATACAAAAGACAGGAATAAAAGTATAAAGGGCGCTCTTACACAGAGGAACAAGGAGGAGCTTGCACAGGACTTAGACTCACAGGAAAATACCAAACAAAAGGAGAACTTGGAGAAAAAGAAGCTGGCAGATCAAAGTCATGGTAAAATTAGCAAACCGGAGAAAATGCAAAATGTTGATAAAGAAGTAAAGAAATCATCTGGTGTTAAAAGTAGCAGTGGTAGCAGCAGTAGTGCAAAAGACAAATTATCGTGTAAGAACTTTAAGCAAGACTCTGCAAAGAAGGAGAACAAAAATCAGAAAGATGATAGTAAAAACACGCAAAAGGTGAAGGATAAAGTTCAGAGAGAAGGCAGGGATGGAAAGAGATGTGAGAGTAAGAGCGAAATGGTGGAGAAACTCAAGAGAGCCTTAAGTGAACAACACAAAGACGCACGAGAAAGCAAAAAACTGAAACCATCGGAGCATGAGAAAGACCAAAGCAAGAATAAAGATAACCAGCACAGAAACGGTAAACTGGACAGCAGTAGAAGAGAAAAGGACGTTAAGAAAAGCAAAAGCAGCTCCAGCAGCTGCAAGGGGAGCTCGGCTAAAGCGAAGCAAAGCGCCAGCTCGTCAAAAAAGAAACTCGAAGACAAGAGTCTGAGTCTGAGCCACGCGGATCTGTTCGGAGACGAGAGCCCCGAGGAGGCTGACCCGATGGAGGCGGACTACGACGACGAGCCGGAGGAAGTCCTGGTCAGGAAATCAGCCGACGCGTTAAAGAGGAGACTTCTGAGCAAGAGGAAGGCTTCAGAGAGGACGCCATCATCCTCTGAGCACGAGGCCGACGGGGAACCGGAACGCAGCAGGTCGAGCTGGGAGGAGCCTGACGACGTCCGAGTCGACTTCTCCATGTTTCAGGACGATCTGGACTTTGACTCAGATCCAATGGAGGAGTGTTTGCGGATCTTCAACGAATCCAACGATGTGAAGAAGGAGGACAAGGGACGGCAAGCAAAGCAGGTGCTGCTGTCTTTCGTCTACTTCTCTTTTACTTTTCATTCATATTATAACTTCCAGGGGTGTACAAATTTATCGACCAGCCGATTTATTGATTTTCTTATATTTGTGAAATCTGTGATCGGCCGACACTTACACGTGAAGCCGACCCACCAGGTCATGTCTGCATGTCTACAGTTAATAATCAACCACTTTTACCAACTCAGTGACTTTCTTGCTATGTTTAGCAACATTTCAGACAAAAAAAATTGGTAGCACCCAAAATCGGAATCAGAATCAGGCTTTTTAAAGAATGGTAATTGCCGATCGGCCAGAAACTGCAATCAGTGCACTCCTAAAAACCACAGTGAAAAACCACAAAGTCTTACAAAGTATTTTTGTTTGGCTTATAGTGAAAATATATGCAAGAGAGCAAGGCAAAAGTAACTTGCAAGTCATTTTTCAGCTAAATGTAGATGCTTGTTTTGAGTCAATATTGATAAAAAATGACTAGTTCCACTGACGGATTATTTCATGTATACCAACATGTTATAAGTGAAAGAAATTGCCAGTGGAATTAGTAATTTTTCAAAAACAATATTAAGGTGTTATTAACTTAAAACAATCTCCTAAATTTTGCTGAAAAGTTCTTTGTAAGTTTAGCGTTATTTCAAGTATTTTCACAAGAAACTAGACAAAAACTATTTGTTAATATTTTGTTATTTTGCAGTTCAAGCGTGGTAGTTATCTTTTCTTCTTTTCCTCTTTCAGGCTTCCAGGGATTCAGAAGAGGAGAGAAGCACAGATAGCACTTTAACCACACTCTTCCCCGGCCAAAAGAAGAGAGTGTCCCATTTCATTGCCAAAGGAGATGTAAGTGAGACACTTTTGAATCATTTTGATTGTATGGTACATTTTATTTCATGTGCGAACACTTTCTATAAATTTCGTCACTCATACAAAGGTAATCTTTGCAAACGGTGATGGTATTTTGTAAAAACAACATCAGGCTTTGTGTCGATAGAAGTCAGAACGGGAACATCTGAAATAGCAACTGAATCAGAGGGAGTTTCTTGTTTACCTTTTAAAGTCTGACTTTTATGTGAAGAGTGGAAAAAAATCCCCTGTAGTGTGATGTTTACTTCATGCCATTCTGTGATGTTTTTATTTCTAAATCGAGGTGGAGCTTCAGGTGGTGGCGACAGAGAAACAAGGAAGTAAAACCAAGATATGAAACATGTACCTGTAAATCTGAACTCAGGGGTTTTCCTGATATGATTTAATGGAAACATTCCAGAGAGATGGTTTCTGACAAGTTTCTGTGTCATAAAAGTCTGTCTTTAAAGCTGATTCTGTACTTTGATTTTATTCTAGAATACAGTATTCTAAGAATTGAACGTAGTACCAGAACAAACTAAGAGAGGCAGAGTAAAAGTCATACTAAGAAGACATTATCCCCTCTTGTAATTTATGGGATTTTAGCCCCTCACAATAAAAAATAACTTTTTTGGGGGTGCTGTGGTGGATTGTGCTCAACCCCTCGACGCGGTTGTCGCAGGTTTGATTCCCGGCCTGGTGACCTTTGCCGCATGTCCTCCCCCTTCTCTCATTACCCACTTTCCTCTCAATTCACTATCATGTAAGGGCCACTAGAGCCAATAAAGCTTTTATTTATATAAAATTATTAAAATCTAACCATAGATATATAAAAACGCACTACAAATTCCTCCATGTTATTATTTATCACCAGTAAACAAACAAGTATTTTGTCTAGTTTCTAGTACAAATGTCTTAGTAAATGTGAAATAAGACAAAACTAACTTTGAAGTAACTTTTCAGCAAGATATAGGAGCTCATTTTAAGTCAATAATTCTTTAATATTGATTTTTTAAAAAGTACCAGTTCCACTGGCAGATTAATTCACTTATAACAAAACATTTTGCCATGTTATAAGTGAAGTAATCTGCAGGTGGAACTAGAACTGGGTTGCTAGGTGACGGGTTGGGCTGGGCTAGGGTTGCTAGGTAACGGCAAAGTGCCCCTTGATTTTGAAATAAGCGAAAAAAAATCTGGCAGTGGAACTACTACTTCTTTTTAATCAGTGTTAAGGAATTATTAACTTTAAACAAGCTTGTTTATCTTCCTGAAAAATTACTTTTAAGTTAGTTTTGTCTTACCTCAAGTTTACTAATATATCTTCACCAGAAACTATCCAAAAATACTGTAAATTTTGTGTTTTTCAGTGATGTGTTCACATACTTTCATAATACCAATATTTTTGTTGTTACATTCCAGACCGATGCACCTTCAAAGACAGTGGTCCGGGCGTACAAGCGGCCCACTCCGCAGGAGGTCTGCTTCCAGCGTATGCAGCTGGCCCAGCAGCAAGCCGCCCAGCTTTCAGCGTCGGTCAAAGCCGCCTCACGGAGCTCGACCTCCAGCTTCGCCGGAGAGAAGAAGAGAATCGCTCACCGGCCCAATCCTCAGATAACCTCCTCCAAGACGAGTAGGACGCCTCTCCGCTCTGGTTGAAAGTTTGTGCTTGGCTCTATAATTAGTCAAATGTGGATGTTTGTCCCAGCAGGTCCAGCACATGGGAAACCAGCTACCAGTGAGACTTCCCAGGGGGTGAAGAGCCAAACCACAGCTGGCATTCTGTCCAAAACCTCGTCTACGGTGGCGCAGAAGAGGACGGCACACACACCCACCATGAAGGTGATTTTTAACTATTCATGTCAGGCATTATTTGATAATCTTCTGGATATCTTGTGCCTCTTTGTGCATGTGTTTTTTATTTCTGCGCAGTGCTAGAAATCTCTAGAGGTCCGGTAGACTGATTGGGGACCAAAGTTGCAACATTTGTTACATTTTCAGCTGTTATAGTTTGCTTTCACACTGGACTGTCTGAAACAAACCAAACTATTTCAAAAACCTGTTCACGCCCTCACCTCTGGTGGTGCTGTAGCAAGAACTAATGAAGGAAACGACACGAAAACTTCTGAACAAGAAACTGAGCGCAACTTTCTTTGCAAAAACACAAAATCTCAACAAGTATTTTTCTATAGTTTCTAGTACAAATATCTCAGTACTCTTAAAATAAGACTAACTTACAAGAAACTTTTCAGAAAGAAATAGGAGATTTTTTAAGTCAATAATTCCTTAATATTGATTTAAAAAGTATTGGTGTCACTGACATGTTATTAAAGTTTTAACATGTGGAAAAATGTCTTGTTTTAAGTGAAATAATCTGCCAGTGGACCTGTTACTTTTTCATTAATATTAAGAAATTATTTACTTAAAACAAGCTCTTATAGCTTGCTGAAAAGCTACTTTTAAGTTAGTTTTATGTCATTTTGATTTATTGCACAAAAATTAGACAAAATACTTTGAGATTTTGTGTTTTTGCAGTGTTCTTCACAAAATGAAATGGAATAGTGCCAGATTTTAGTACCATTTCTTCTTGGGCTCAACTCACGTGTTTGTTTTTATTGTCTTTACCCAGAATGCCCTGTGCTGTAGTCAGTATCCTGCTTTTGTAGCGATCTACTAGAACTAATTCCATTGGCAGACTATTTTATGTATAATGTGAAAAATATCTGAACTAATCTGCCAGAACAAGTACTTTCTCGTCAAAATTAAAGAATTACTGACTTAAAACAAGCTCCTATTTCTTGTTGAAAAGTTACTTGTAAGCTAGTTCGTCTTATTTTAAATGTATTAAGATATTTATACTGGAAACTAGAGCAAAATACTTGGTAAGATTTTGCGTTTCTGCAGTACAGGCAGTAAGATGGTTCACGTCAGATTTTGTTGGTGCATTCACACCTCCCCAAGCAAACCAGGCCTTTTAGGCGAACATAGAGTTGGATTAAAGCGGACTAAACAGAGCTGGTGTGAAGGTTTCTTAAAGTCTTGTGAAGGCTTTAAGGAACAATGTGTAAATTCAGATTTTTTTTTTTAAGTGACTCTCTTCTCTGCATGTTTGTCTTTTTTTTTTTCCCAGAGCACCTCCATGAGGCGTCCGGTCATCCCCACTGAGTTCGGGGCAAAAGTTCCCACCAACATCCGCCAGCGCTACCTCAACACGTTCATAGACGAATGTGTCAAGTTTTGCCCATCAGAGGAGATTGCATTTCAGACGGTGTGAACATTAACTTTTCTTCCTGCTCCGCTAGAGTCGGTTTGTGTTGTTCATTAACAGAACCGCTTGTTTGACTAATTGTGGTGGATGTTTGGTTGACGTTTTCAAGTAAAGATGGTTGTGACGGTTGTTTCAGGCCCTTGATGAGGAGAAGCTGGTGTACGAGCGCAGTAGCAGTAAAAACATCTACCTCAACGTTGCCGTCAACACGCTGAAGAAGCTTCGGGGCAAAAGCAGCTCGTGTTCGTCGCCTGTCAAAAGTATGTAGTCTTAACTCCCATCTATAAAGTTTAAATCCTGTTACGGTTTAAAACAAAAACAGGCTATAGCTGATAATTTCATGTTTTCCACTTTTATTTTGACAGATATGCTTTATAATAAATCACAGAATAAATTCTCAACTTAACCTGCAGCTTCAAAAGCAGCAAAAGGAAATAGTTTCTTCCATTAAAACTCAATAGAATACATTGAAGTTGAGTACTTTCTGCATTGTATTTAATAAAGAGGATTTTATTTGTACTCTTCCCCTGACTGATACCTTTTAAGCCTGTCAGTGAACTATGGCTTCATCTGAGAGATGCTAAGCGGCAAATGTCAGAATTTATTTAATCAAATTCTCTATAATAGATGTCATGTTTGAACTAGGCCTGGCTAATAAATCACTTTTCTTTCTTGAAGATTTAATTTCTGGATAATCTGGATTTTTTTTCACCAATGCAACCGTTGGGTTTCCACAGTTCAGAGTGATGTCAGCACAGAGCCGCCATCTTGCTTGACAAGAGTGCTTTACAGCTTCAAATTATTTGGACTTTGAATTCAGGTCAACTCTACGACAAATTATTAATTAAAATTTTAAGATAACAGAGTCAAAATAATGTGAGAATAAAGTCATAATATTACCAGAATAAAGTCGTACTACAAGGAGATTGAAATACTAATTTTATGAGAAATTTGACATGCAAAACATTAAAGTGAGGAATGTTGAGCAACTTGTGAAGTTATACTTTGTTACAAGATTTACAGATAAGGAAATATTTTACCAAGACTTTGAAGTGATTGAGCAAACAGATGTTGTGTTTTAAAGAAAGAACCACATGAATCATGAAGCTTTTTTTTCTCATAAAAACTACTTTTTTTCTTATAATTTTAAGGTTTTCTTCTAGTAAAATTGCATCTTTATTTTACTAATATTATGACTACATTCTGATAAACAAACATTCTTGTAGCTTTGCCTTAACACTCTTTTATACAAGTAACAAAAGGAATGACTTAAATACAAGTCACTTTGTCAAACTATTTTCTGTCATTTGTAATTTCTATTTTAGAAAAAAAACCTATTGAAATCCACTTAGAGATTTTATTTTTAAGCCAAGTCACCCAGTTTGAACTCAAATGGACTGAAATCTGAAATGGAAAATACAGATTTTGCATTATTATTTGATATATTTCAGTTTTTAAATCATTTATGTTCATCAGAGTTGTTTGTATATCAAACTTTATCTTCATAGCACATTTCAGCAACAAGGCGGTTCAAAGTGCTACACGTCATAAAAAACACAAAAATCAACAATTGAAACATCACAGTTGTACAATTGTAAATACATTTTCAGATTTTTTTATGGTGGATGAGGAAAACATTGCATCTGAACTTGTTACAACAAATACGAGGAAGGGAATATTTGCTTGTTTTCAGTTTTGTACAGCTCATCTGTTATATCATTAATGAAATGACAGCCAGTGGATCTGTTTTTGCATTTTCTGCAGAGGATTCTGGGCTTGCAGCTAAGCGAAAGGCGCAGTCCCATGAGGAGGTTCTGGGAGGTCGTCTTGCAGCCACAACCAGCTTCACTGTCAACCGGTCGGGCAAACAGCAGGAGGAGAAACTCTCCGGTAAAAAAAAAAACACACGGCCTCCAATTCAGATCAGATGACAGATGTGCTCATTTCTCTCTTCTTGTTTGTGTTTTTCTGGATTCAGCTCTTTATGTGTCACTTGATCACATGCTTGGCAGCAGAAAATGCAGATTATATCTCTAAAAAACAAAAAGTAAAACCATTTTTGCCTGTGAAGTGCTGCTTACAGTGTAGAAGCAGTTTCACAGTAAAAGGTCTGTTCAAGCTGCCTTGTGACAACATGAGGGTCACCAACCCATAAACAGACGTGAGATCATGCTAACGGCGCTTCAGCTAAATAACAAGAAAATTACAAAATTAAACCTTTTCTGATCCACAGATTTTCTTTTTGGAAACTCAAGAAGTTTGTTTCCTTTTTGCTTTTGTTTTTTTATTGAAAGAAACTGATTTAGAAAGAATTTCTTTTGCCTGATTTTGTTATTTTTTTTGCGATTTATATCAATATATGAATGATAATTTTATCTGTTACTCAGAATTTGAGTAGACTTTTTACCAAATGCTTTTTTACTCCTAGTTGCGTCCTTTCTTGGTTGGCTACTTTTTACTTTTACTCAATTAAGAGTAGCACTGCTTCAACATATTTTTACTCAAGTAAAAGTAAAAAGTAGCCAACCAAGAAATTTCTTAAGTAAGAGTAAAAAAGTATTTGAGTCTACTCAAGTGCTGAGTAACTGATCAAATCATCAATCATTTAAAATATAAAAATTACATCATCAGATGGACAAAAATATAAAATTAAGTGGAAATTTTGGTATTTTAAGGATGAAAGTGACAATTATTCAGATAAGTAACAAAAAAAAAACAAAATCAGGCAAAAGAAAATGTTTCCAAATCAGTTTCTTTCAGTGAAAAACTTATGAAACTTTAACAAAAGTTGCAGGTGTGTATCTGTGTCTGGTGGATTTTTGGTTAAAATATGTTTGTTTTTCATTCAGTGGGTTGAAAATCCAGAAATTTTACTCATTAAGAGCAGAAATATTTCCTAATAAAATTACTGAAGTAAAAGTAAAAAGTACAATATAATTAAAAAAATACTCCTTTTTAAAAAAGTTACTCAAATAATTGTAACTAATTACCGTGTTTTTCGGACTATAAGCCGCTACTTTTTTCCCACGCTTTGAACCATGCGGCTTATCGCCCGGTGCGGCTTTTCTGTGGATTTTTCTTCAACCACCAGGGGGCTCCTTAGCAGGAAGTTAATCATCGGAAGTCAAAATTGGAAATCAAAGAAGAAAGTGCTAATTTCCATTTAGAACAAGCGCATGCTAGCAGCAGGCACAACGGATAAATGTTTTTAAACTCATACCCCCTCATCATGGAAACACGAAGAAGTTCATATGATGCCGCTTTTAAGATGAAAGTTTTCGATCTGGCAGTAAAGGAGGGAAATAGAGCCGCTGCACGTAAACTCGGCGTGAACGAGTTTAATAGCAGATTTATTAAGGACGCTCCGTCTGCTGCGTCCTTGTGGAAAACCGAGAGCGGCGGAGATACCAGCGGCTTATAGCCCGGTGCGGCTTATATATGTACGTTTCCAGTTATTTTATTTTATTTTTTTTTTTAGACTTTGTGGGTGCGGCTTATAGTGAGGTGCGCCCTATAGTCCGGAAAATACGGTACTAACAAACTGTGGATATTTCCGGACATCTGTCGCATACGGAAGGAGTCAGATTTGTGTCTCATTTGTGATGGGTTTATTTGTTGCTCTGTTGTTTGTGTAGGCGCCAGCCTGTACAGGAAGCTGCAGGCGTACCTGATGACAGAGGAGCAGCTGCAGGAGCACGGATACCCGCGGCTAAACCCCGAGGCCTCAGGCAAGGCCGTCATCTACAACCAGCCAGAGAGAAAGATCTGCCCAGACCGTGAGGAAATACGCAGCGCCGTCCGTCTCAAACCAACACCACGCTTTCAGCTAAAAGGTTTCTGCTAATCTTCCTGCAGCGTTCGGCAGGATATGCTGCCGCTGCGGCGCCGAGTATAAGGTCAGCGTCAACGGCAGCTGCGTCCGCAGAGAGGAGTGCAGCTTCCACTGGGGGCGTTTACGCAGGCACAGAGGTAAACGCTCCGAGTTTTCTTTCCTTCTGAGTCGGTCGTCTCCTTAACGTGTTTTATTCTCCTCTCAGTCGCCGGCGGCTGGGAGACGACGTACAGCTGCTGCTCGGCTGCTGTCGGGGCTCCTGGATGCCAGATAGCAAAGGTATCACAACAAAACGATAATCTTATACTCTTATATTAGAAAGATATGGACTCAAATATTATTCTAGAAGTAAAATAAACATTGACATGTTACGTTTATTAGCTGGACAAGCAACAAAATTAATCATCCAAACATTTAATTGTATAGAAAGATGTAATAAATTAGTCACTTTATTATTTTTTAAGATTGTATTTCATTTTTTTATTCTTTTAGTGCTATCTTAGTAGTATTATAATAGTGGTATTAACTTATTTTAGTTAGAGATATTAAAACTTATAGCTGTGTGTTTATTTATTTACTTGTATAGTTTTTATTTAACTATAGTTTATTTATTAGATCTTTTATTTAATGTCGGTTATTTATTTATGTATTAGTGTATTTTATTTTAAAATAACTTAAAATGTAAGTTATTTTATTTGATTATAAATATTTAAATCTAGCAATTTGTTTATAATTCATTTTAATCATCAATTTATTTAGCTGTAGGTATTTAGTAGTTTATTTGTTTATTTATTAACTATAACAAGCTAATTTATTGACCTAACTATAGACACTTATTTGTTGATTTTTATTTATAGCTAAAGTTGTTTATCTTTGTAGCTGTTCTTGTTCGATTTATTTAATCATAGTTATTTAATATTTTATTTTCATTTATTTATTATAGTTAATTAACTATCTTTTATTGCTAAACAAATTAGGTTAGTCAAGATATTGCTTTGGATTTTTAGGAAAACTTTTAAAATCTTCATTAAAGATGAATATTAGACAATTAAGTCTAATATTCATCTCTGATCGTTTAATTTTCTCCATCGCTCTGCGTTTCCGTAGCAACATGTGCAGGACGGCCGTAAAGAGTCCCTGGACGGCTTCGTGTCGACGTTCAGCAAACCGCTGCCACCGGACGGAAACGGCGGAGTGTTCGCTTTGGATTGTGAGATGGTGAGTTGGAGCGAAGCAGGAAGAAGAATCGCTAAACAAAAGACGTTACAAAAATATTTTTAAAAATGGCTTTTAATTCAGTCATCTGTTCTCTGAGTTGCACGACGGATTATCTTGTTTAATTACGAGAATATTAGCAGAAAAGAGACTATTTCACTAAAAAAAAAAAAAAAACATTTTAAAACTGCGAAACGTTAGTTATCAGGATCTCCTCAGTCAGAAATCTGAGATTAAAGTTGGAATTCTAAGAAAAAAGTAAAAAGTCTGAATTTTTTTTTCCATCGGTCCTAATCTTCTTCCGCAGACATTTGACATTTATTTTAGTTAAAAAATAAAAAAAATCTTAGCCTGATCCATTGTGGCGTAGAGTTGACCTGAATTCAAAGTCCAAATAAATAAAAGTTGTAAAAAACAAGATGTTGGTGAAAATAAATCCTGATTCTCCAAAATTTTAATCCCTCAAACAAAACAAAATGGATAAATATGGTAAACATTAGTGTAGCTTAGCTTTAATCGGTTGTTTTCCTGTCTGTGTGATCAGTGCTACACTAAGCAGGGCCTGGAGCTGACCAGGGTCACCGTCATCGACTCCGAGATGAAGGTCATCTACGACACATTTGTGAAGCCCGACAGCAAAGTGGTCGACTACAACACACGGTGAGGGAATAGGAAGCGACTCCCGGCGCCATCTTGGATGGCTGCAGGTGTGAACGCGCCGTCGGTCAGGTGTGACGAAGCTGCGTCTCTCTCACAGATTCTCAGGCGTCACTGAGGAAGACTTGGTGAACGCCACCATCACCCTGAGAGACGTTCAGGCGGTTCT
This sequence comes from Girardinus metallicus, assembly GCA_903067095.1. NCBI lineage: Eukaryota > Metazoa > Chordata > Actinopteri > Cyprinodontiformes > Poeciliidae > Girardinus > Girardinus metallicus. Next base: position 4,280 of record CAEGAE010082722.1, on the reverse strand, counting down.
GCTCAGCATGTTCAGGGCAGAGTCCGTCCTCATCGGACACAGTCTGGAGAGCGACTTGCTCGCACTCAAGGTGACCTTCATCGTCCTCTTCATCATCTTCTCCAGCCGCTTGTTGGTTGAGCTGCGTCAGCGCTGCAAAAACACAAAATCTTACCAAGGATTTTTAGTCTAGTTTTTACCGCAAATATCTCAGTACACTTTAAATAAGACTCAATTAACAACAAAATAAAGGAGCCTGATTTAAGTCAATAATTCCTTAATATTGATGAAAAAGTACTTATAACTTATATTATAACAAGATATATTTCCCATGTTGTGACTAGAACTTTTTCATCTACATTTTTTATTGACTTAAAATGAGGTCCTATATCTTCCTGAAAAGTTACTTATTTTTAGTTTTGTCTTAATTCAACTTTGTTGAGATATTTGCACTAGAAATTTGACTAAAAATACTTGGTAAGATTGTTTGTTTTTGCAGTGTATGTAGTCTTTAAAAATGGGTAATTTAGTTTGTGAGAAGGTAAAAAAAATGGCTGCAGGTAATGCATAATTTAATATCATTTATATTCTACTTTATGTTAAGTAATCTGGAATTTTATTAAATTACAAAAAATTGTTTTATTTTCATTACACACACTTGGTAATGTATTTAAGTTGTTTATTTCAGTCATTTTGATTTTTATTTAAAAAAAAAAAACTTAAATATTCTCAGAAAATTAAAATCTTATGCAACACAAAATAAAAAAATGTTTTATTGTTTACACAATCATGAAAAAAACTGCTGCCTCCTGACTTCATGCAGATTTTAAATGGTCAAAGTTCATTTCTAAAGTTTTACCCAGTTTAATTTATAATTTTGTGGGGTTTTATTTGTTCTCTTTGCTTATCTAGTTGGTTATTTTGTAGCTCAATTATTTGTTTTGTTAGTCTGTAATGGTTGTTTTGTTTTGCAGTACTTGGTGAATTAAAAAAAATAATAATAATAATAATATCGCCTTTCTCAAACTGAAGTCCATAAATATAACTGAGGACAAAAATGGCTGCTTTAACAAAAATCTGCAACTTGTTGCACAAATTTAACATCTGATAGAGCAATCTAGTCCCTTTCCGTGATAAAAACGTTTTTCTTTCCAGTAAATAAATCGACTAAAAACAATGATATTTTTAAAGAGTAAGGTTTATTTTACAGATTTATTTTATTTGCTCTCTGTTTCCAGCTCATCCACAGCTCGGTCGTAGACACAGCCATCGTTTTTCCTCACCGCCTCGGTCTGCCCTACAAACGTGCCTTGAAGACCCTGATGGCCGATTACCTCAAACGCATCATCCAGGACAATGGTGAGAAAATCCACCAGACAACCTGTAGATACGTTTTTTTGTTGTTTTTTTTTAAGCTGTGCAGTTAGAACAACTTATTCTTTTTCCAACAATTATTTATTTTATCTAGCTAAACTATGTCTCACTAAATATGACTTTGTTGAAAAATACACCGGCTTTCCAACACTTTACTGCCAAGTAGCAACAGAAAAAATTCAACCAAATCTTCTTACTTTTAGTTTTAAATATATAATAATTTAACAAACCAGATTGTTAAGAGTTCAACAAAACTAAAACCCAACAAAGTTGTACATAAAAACAGAGACAAATGGTAGATTAATTAATGGAATTGGATTTCAGACAAGTAAACGTTTGAATCTGCTCCAGATGAATCTGTCGTTTGTGTAATACGAGCAAATCACCAGCAGATGTCGCTGTTACTGCCGTGGAAGCTTTTACTTCCTTATTTATGGTATTGTATAATAATAATATTAAAAAGGTTGAAATTTTCCATTTGCCTCATTCGTCCAATTTATTGGATGATTATTGATCTGAAAATTGTTGTCGATGCAGCTTTGTGTTGATAAATATGGCAAAGTTTGTCATTTTCTCTCAGTGACCTCACCTGCAAAATTTGCCCTGTTGATAATGAGAAATTACAAAAAAGAAAAATTTCAAGTGCCAGCAGCAAAACTTGGGAATAAAAGCACGCCAGAAGACACAAACTGCTTAAATTCTGGTTCTGTGATGTTTAATGTGCTTTTAAATGTCTAGAAATTAACTCCTTTATTAGTCTGGATTCAGAAATCCTGAGCTCTGTCACAGCTGTGAATAATAAATGTTATATATTTAGAAACAAATTTTTTTTTTTTTTTTTTTTACAGTGTTACTCATCCTATAAACAATTAGCCAAAGTGTTTCAGTCTTAATTTCCAATAACATTGAGGCAACGATTTATGCAGTCAGACTCTGTAACTCATAAAATAAATATTCAACTGAAATCTCTTTATTTATATAGCAGAAATTCACAACAAATGTCATGTTAAAACACTTAATGAGACAGATAAATCTGATATAAACAGAAATATAAACACTGCAAAAACACAAAACAAGTACTTTTGGTCTTGTTTTTAGTGCAAATATCTTAGTAAATTAGAAATAAGACAGAAGGAGTAACTTTTCAAGAAGATATAGGAGCTTGCCTTAAGTCAGTAATTAAAAAGGACTAGTTCCACTAGCAGATTATTTAACTTATAATATGGGAAAAATGTCTTGTAAATGAAATAATCTTACAAATCTCCTTTTATCGTCTTATTTTATCATCTTAGATTCAAGCTTTGTGGATCTAATTTAGCTCCATACAATTTATTATATAAAACAAATTAAATATCTATTTATATTCTAAAAACTCTTAAATTCAATGTTTTTTTGTTTTTTTTTTTATAAATAAAAGTCTAACTGACCACTTTGCCCATGAGGTTCCTACCTTCACAAACGTCATTAATTTCCTCCTCACCGTTTGGTCACATGATCAGTGTTTCCTACCGTTTCCTAGCAACTAGGGGGAGGCGCTGACCTTGTGCTTGTGTTCGCAGTGGAGGGCCACGACTCCAGCGAGGACGCGTCGGCCTGCATGGAGCTGATGATCTGGAAGATTAAAGAGGACGCAAAGGTCAAGAGATGACCTCTGACCCTCCCACTCTGCGTCCGCAGTGATGACCTCCGGCCTCCAGCTCTCGACAGGTGAGGGAGGATAAATCCAGCAGAGTCGTTGGTCGTAGGAGAGGAGAAACTCACAAGCAATAGGAACCTGAGTTAATGACTGCAGTTTCCTTTCTGTTGTTGCTACTTTAGATTTAAATTATGTTCGCTGGAAAGTATTTTTATTTGAGCAGTGTTTCTTTCAGGCCTCAAACTTGATGATTGTAAACTTTGTATGGAAGAACTTGAAAAGCAGGGGCATTGTCTCAGCTGTGCCGATTAACAAATACATACATATACATATATATATATAATAATAATATTCATGCTGGGCTGTCTCCAGCATATATTGCACTATAATATAAATGCTCTTGTTGTACAGGGCCAAAGTCCGAGAACCTCATATGTGCTGTGATGTATTCACTTCTAATAAGAAAAACCAGTTACTTCTTCTTAGTTACACTTAAGTGCATTAATGTCTTAGTCTGTCAATGGTTTCTATAAATGAACGCTCTTGTTTTTTCACTCACACCTCCTAGTTTTCTACCACATGCTTATTAATGTCATCAGCTTTTTAAGGCGGCTTCAGCAGCTTCTAGTTACTGGGTTTAGTAGGTTGATTAAATGTGTCAAAAGAAAACACATTAAAATCACTGATATGTCAATCTCTGCATGACGAAAACGACACGAGTCTCTGAGGATCGATGAGGCGAAACTTGATCTCCATCATGAAATGGAAAAGTCCAAACCAAGCTAAACCGGGGGAAATAATTCAGTTATCAGTTATTTTCACTGACAGTGACTTAAAATATACAGTAGAGCTGTAAATATGCTGTAAAGAGTTTACTCTGTCTTTGTTAAACCTTTGATTGTTTATCTTTTTCTATTAAAAGGTCTTTGTTAAAAGAAACGGTTTGCCTTTCATTCTTCATGCCTCCTTCAAACTCTTAACTCCATATGGGCAGAAACGATTAATCAGATTAATTGTGATTATTGAAATAATCGTTAACTAATTTAGTAATCAATCAATCATTAACCAGAGAGTACAGACTCCAAGAAAGGACATTTGCCTTAAAAACAAGACTCAGCAATTAAGACAAAACTGTACAAAAAAATGTAGCATTTTGCATCTCAGACAAAAATGAAAACCTATATACCTAAAATGTATACATAAAAATAAAATAAAATTCCCTTCTCACCCTCTGCGGGTGGTCTCTTTCATCCTCTGAGCTCGGGTCCTCTACCAGAGGCCTGGGAGCTTG